>CANUEY010634917.1:0-11977 GCA_948099555.1 Croton setiger
AAATGCATGTGATGACGTCAAAAAGACGTATGACTCTGGTCGGGGGTGTCACAGTCTCCTTGACTGATGAAGCCATGGGAGTTTTACTAGCTCAACAAGCAGAAGATTCCAAGGCCGAAAATTCCATTTACTACCTTAGTAAAAGAATGTTGGAATACGAGCTCAAGTATAACCAGATCGAGAAATTGTGCCTAGCCTTAACTTGGGCCTGCACAAAGTTGCAACACTATCTCTCCTCTTACACCACTTATGTCATCCCAGAATCAAGTCTCTTGAAATTCCTTATGGAAAGGCCGGTTTTGGATAGTAAAATGGCTAAGTGGGTGTCAGTGCTTGCAGCCTTCGATCTAAAGTTTGTTCAAAGAAAAGCAGTTAAAGGTGGCGCCAGACCAATTGGCTAAATTGTCTGTTTCAGATAAGATGCAAGAGATAGAATTCCCTGATGAAGATCTCTTGAATGTGAACAATACCCCTTACTTTGATGGAGCTGCTAACCATCATGGTAATGGGATTGGAGTAGTATTCAAAACTCCTTATGGCGAATACATCCTAATTGTAGTCAAATTAGGCTTCGGGTGTACCAACAATGAAGCGGAGTATGAAGCTTGCATAAAAGGGTTAGAAGCATCCTTAGACCAAGGAATAAGAAGTTTAAAGGTCTTCGGTGACTCCAAATTGATAGTCTCCCAAGCCCTAAGAAAGTGGAAGATAAAAGAGGAGCGTCTGGTCCCTTACCTTCGACGCTTAGATAAACTAGCTCAACAATTTGATGATTTGACCTTCTACTATTTACCAACGGCCAAGAATCAATTTGCTGATGCCTTAGCCACTTTAGCTTCAATGATGGACGTTGGGGAAGGAAAAGTCATCCGGCCACTAACAATTCAACTTCAAGAACAGCTAGCATCTATAATGCACATGGTAGATGACAAGCCATGGTATTGGGATATCTTGAATTACCTCAAAAATGGGAAATACCCTGAAGGTTCATCCAAAACCGACCAAAGAACCCTGAGAAAGTTAGCAACCAGCTACATCCTCATTGGAGATGTACTTTACAAAAGAGTCTGGAATGGCATCCACTTGAGATGTGTAAATGAAGCAGAAGCCGAGTCAATCATGGAATCCGTACATGGTGGGGAATCCGATCCACACATGCATGGGATGGCCTTAGCTCGAAAAATCATAAATTTGGGTTACTACTGGTTGACCATGAATGCAGATTGTGTAAAACACACACAGCGTTTTCATGAGTGCCTGATCTTTGCCAAGCTACAATCCTATCCCTTCACCTTAGCCCTTTGCTACTTGGGGAATTGATGTGATCGGAAAAATTCACCCGAAAGCCTCAAATGGCCACCAGTTCATTTTAGTAGCTGTGGATTACTTCACAAAATGGGTTGAAGCGGCTTCTTACTCAGTTTTGAACGCCAAAAAGGCAGCACAATTTGTCCGTACTAACATCTTGTGTCGGTATGGAACACCCTTCGAAATCATCACTGAAAATGGAACTCATTTTCAAAAGGAATTTGCAAGCCTCCTAAAGGAAAAGAAAATCCAGCATCACAAGTCCTCTCCTTACAGACCTCAGGCAAACGGGGCTGTAGAAGCTGCAAATAAGTCCATCAAAGTCATCCTCCAGAAAATGATCCAAAATCACAAACGTTGGCATGAACAGTTACCTATGCCCTATGGGGTTACAGAACTGCCATCCGAACACCAATTGGGGCAACGCCGTATTCCTTGGTATATGGAATGGAAGCGGTACTCCCAATTGAACTCGGAGTTCATTCAGCTAGAATCATCCAAGAAAGCCAGATCAGTGAGGCCGATTGGATTAGCAATTATCATCACCAACTCCTGGGTCTAGATGAAAGAAGACTACAAGCTTTGCATCAGATTCAAAGTTATCAAAGGCGAATGGAAATTTCAACAAGAAAGTCAAGGACCGAAAGTTGGAAGAAGGTTGTTTAGTCCTTAAAGAAATCAGAGCACCAGTCATTGATCCCCGTGGAAAATTCCACCCTCATTTGGCAGGACCTTATCTTCAAAAGAAAATTCTCTCCAGCGGAGCAGTCATCCTAGCAGATCTAGACGGATTGGAGTTCATAAACCCATGCAATTTAGATCAATTGAAAAGATACTATGTGTTGATGACAAAACATTTTTAGTTTTGTGGGAGTTGCCGAAACTAGTCGGTCTTAAAATTTGTTTAAAAGAGTCGCCACCCGAAAATCGGGAAAAACCAATTATTTCAAAAATGACTCCGTTTTTATTTTAAAGGTAACTGGTCAATTTTTCAGAGATTTGGGTAAGGGGGCTGGGTACGACGGTTTAATTTGTAATTAAACCGCCGCCCGGTAATTACCGGCCTCTGGTTTGTTTTTCTTTCCAATTTTTAAGTTTAAAATAAAAATTTATTTTATGATTAAACTAACGATGTTCCTAATTATGGCGATTATCGGTCATTTGCGAAAATTAAAATCAAACATTCGAAAGCAATTAGAGTGCGGAAATTAAATGCGGAAATTAAACAAACAAACCCTAAAACTAATTATTCTTTCTCCGATTTGAAGAAAATAATTACAAACCGAACCTAATTAATTAGAATCTACCCTTTAGAATCCCAAATTAAACCCAATTAACCCAAAATATGAAAATATAGACAAGTTTGGAAAATTACAAATAAGTCCTCGGAAATTTAAAAATTTGCAAATAGGTCCCTAATTTAGAAAATTATCAAAGAAAATTCTAAAAAAATTCCAAAGTAACTAAACAATTTATAAAACATGCAATTTCACCACTTAGGGATTAATTATGGAAAATTTCAGTTTTGGTCCCTCAATTTTTAGAAATTCCAAATTTGTCCCTAAGCATGTCATTATTCAAAAACAGTCCAAACAACAATCTAATCACAACTTTAAGATCTTGAGCCATTTTCAAGAGTTACCAAAACAGAAATATCACAACCCAAGCTACTGCCATGAAGTCATTTCAGGGTTTAAATGCAACTGATCTATGGTGTTTGATGTTTGACATGCATAAATGAACATCGCAGAAACTAATTGATCATCACAAAACAGTTTGAGTCCAGCGATAGAAGCACCAATTCTGTCCGTGTTCAATGCAAAGCTTTAACAAATGCAAGGTTAACTTCCTATCTATATGCAAAAATGAAATAGAACAATTCATTCCAATGCATAGTTGTCTATAAAATCTAATAGTCCATGAACCAAAAATCAACAAGATAGCAGGGTAAGATCAGTAACATCTAAAGAGGATCATTGACAGCGTTTGCTCTAAATAGAAACAGTATCATTTATGTGTAAACTGAACATTTATCCTCAAACATTTCACACCACCTGTCTAACTCATAACATGGTTTTCACTCAAACAAATTCTGTTAGTCAATTCAGTTTATTCAAGCATCACAGTTGATAAAACATTATTTTTTATTCATTCACATTTGCCTAATTAACAATTGATGAACATGGGAAAACATCATATGTTAAGACAAAGATTAAACCAGGGGAGAACAAGTAATTTAAATATGCCGCCATCAACCAACAATCATAGGAAATTTAGGAAGGTAGAAATTGGAACAAGTCTGTGTTATAGCATATGAAGTTAGAAAATAAAACAGAAGATGATGAACCCCAGCTATTGAAATGTGCATTGATAATAATTTAGAAAACAACAAAAACATGATTCTAAAATATAATGAGAGGAATGAAACAAAAATTCAAAGGGAGTTAAGCTAAATTTCATGAGTAGCAACCACAACAGAATCCACAATGATTCAGAAACCCAAGTGTTAATCAACGATACAAGTAACCCAATCTGTCAACAACCCATACATTCCTATTCATTAGGCATTCTATTCAAACGGAAGTAGAAACAGATAACACAAACATTCACCAATCAACAATTTCCATGGCAGAATCTAATAGAAAGGCAGTAAAAAAATATATTCTGACCCACAACTTGATGTTTGCAACAATTCTTATTTAATGGAAAAACCATACGTATTGAAGTTTCTAAAAACATAAAAGATAATCTCAGAAGCAAAAGCATAACAATGAACATTCATTCATGTAAAATATCTCAAACCCTAATCTGGTTCTCTAACATACGAATCCATATTAGAACAGAAAGGGAAGAAGGAACATAAAAGGGGAAATACCTCAAAGAAGCTTTCAAAATTTATTCCAAAGGATAAGCAATGATTTACAGCAATTCTCTTCAAGAGTTTACAATCGATGCCAATGGAAAACTTAACTGAAATCTCTCTAAAACTTAAAACCGATTCACAATTTTAAATTGATTTTAAAACTGGAACCCGTTTCAACAGAAATCCCTAATTTCCCCAAAATTTTTCAGAAACCCTAGAAAAACTAAACTTATAGCTCTTTCGATTTCTCTCATTTTCCAAATGCTCTGGACCTCCCCCCTCCAATCGTTGTTGCTTCTGGCCTTTATCCTTTCGGCCTCGTCCCTCGTCTCTGTCCCGCTTTTCCCTTTTTTTCTATAGCGTCTCCATGTAGCATTCTGTTACGTTGGGGGTATTCTTCTGCGGTCGATCCCAATTTGGTTTGTTGCACTCATCTCGTACCTCCGTTGTCTTCTTCCTCTAGCTGCTTCCATTTTCAGTTCCTCTTCTGTCTTCATCGTGTTTTTGTTCTTTAGTTCTCAGTTTCTCTGTTTGTTCTTCGAAGACTTGTGTTTTGTTTCTTCGAGTTTCATCTATCTGATTTTCCTTTTTTTTTTGTTTTAATTATAAACAAAGCGACAACGTTTTGTTTAAGAGAAAAAAATTATAATTCTGAATCGAACCGATCGGGTTCGATTCAAAATTATAACTTTACTTTTCCTTTCTTCTTTTGACCTGCCTAAACTTTTATTTCTTTTCAATTAAATCCCTCCTTCCCTATTCTAATTTTCCATTTTTCCTCATTTCTTTTCTTTTTCTTCAATTAAGTCTTTTTCCTATTTTATTCATTTTTTCCTCTTTTCTTCTACTTTTTAATTTTTTTCTTCTCTCTCTTTTTTTTCCTAATATATATATTTTTAAATTTTTCAAAATAAAAAGAAACTAAAATTAGAATTAAAACAAATATATTTTTAATTTGAATATTTTTCCTTTAGATTTTAGGGGTCAAAAATCGAGCGTCAACACTATGTATAAATCACATGCATTGTAACAGAACTACGTGAACCTGATTCTCCTCTTGTAAAGGAAAGAAAAGGAAATATTGTATTACGAAGATACTTAGGCGACCCCTTTGGTCTCGGTTCAAAATTAATAAAATTTCAATTTTCATCTCATCTTCTTTGCCAATTATAATAAAAAAAAGAAGCTCGCTAAGTCGAAAATCCGAAAGGGCGGCTTAGGCAAAAAATTAAAGCAAATAGAAAATAAAAGCCCGCTAATTTGAAAACCCGAAAGGTGGCTTAGGCAAAAATGGGCAACTCGCTAAGTTGAAAACCTGAAAGGGCGACTTAGGCAAAAATTAGAGCAAATAGAAAATAAAAGCCCGCTATGTTGAAAACCCGAAAGGGCAGCTTAGGCAAAAATGGGCAGCTCGCTGAGTTGAAAACTCGAAAGGGCGGCTTAAAAAATTAGAGCTAAAAAAAAAGAAGAAAAAAAAAGAGAAAATAACAATAATAATAAAAGCAGAATTGTACTTGGGAGATAGACATCCATTCATACACCAAAAGAAAAGAATTGAGTCAACCAAACAAAACAAAACAAAATATTCCTTCTCAGTTCAAAAAAAAAGATACAAGCCGTTCAGCGGCGAGACCTCCTCCTAGGTTCTTCAGTGAAAGCCGATTTGGTTAGGTAGCCAGCCAGATCCACATGAAGTCCACCAATAGCCTCCGCCATCTCATTCACCAGACCTGGAGGAACCTACAGAGAGAAATAGCAATAATACAACCAGACGGTCAAAACTCAATTGCTCACGCAATCATTTTGCAAAAGCACAATACTCAGTAAAATCAGCACTAGGAAGCATCGATGGGTATGGGTGTCTCCTTGTAACCTCGTGAAACGCAACAGTCCCATCGGTGGTGTAGTAGGGACACGCTTAGGAATACGAAGCTTCTCAAGGCTAGGGTGAATTGGACCACTAGCCTCGATAATGGATCTGGGTATCTTCCAGCCACCAGCATCTCCTTATAATCCGGAACTAGAAGGACTGGCATTAGTATCATGAGCTGAAGACACACCTCTTCGACTCCTTCTCGCTGGAGAAGGACCGGAAGCCTGGGAGGAAAATGAGTAGGTGGCCCGAGTACGAGGAATAGCCCTCTCTATATCATCCAGTCTAGAGCCTATGGGACCCCTTAACTGCTGTTGTACAAAAGCTTCGTACTCCCCATTAAAAGCAACAAGGCTTTCATAATAAATCCCAGTGCGGTGGGAATCGGTGAGGATCATAAATTCACCTGCAAGCATGTCCTCAGGAGGACCAAAAGGGATGGCACGGTAGTGGGAAACTTGCAAAACAACCCTCTCACCTAAATAATACCTCCTCAATGTTGGATGGGCCAAAACAAATCGGCGCTTTGATAGGTCAATAGATTTTTGGAACCGAGGGTTCATCTCAATAAGAGAAGGAATTCGAGACTGTGTTGAGTTTAGGTTAAGAAACTGGCATGGTAAAGTAAGAAGAGATAAGAAAGGAGTGAATGAAAAAAAAAAGAAAAAACTTACAATACGAGAAGTTCAACTTACTGTCTCCTTATCATCAAACTGAGATCGTATTTCCTTCAACGATTTCAAGGTCCGTGAAGTTTTGCGAAGCCGAGATCTGTACCACCTCCAAGCTGCTGGGTTTGAATCCAGGTTTGGACCTAAATCTTTGGGACGAACAAAAGGAAAGTACTCGCAGGCCCAAGTCTACAAAATGGAAATGTACAATGAATAAAGAACCGAAGCAGTAGTAAAAAGAAAAAGAGAGAAGGGGTGGGGCTATTCCTTATAGTTACCTCCCAAAAGTAGTATATGCCTCCTAAAGCACCCCTTTGGCGACTTAGGTGACACATCTCATCATACATACGGCCCAAAATAGCGCCGGCCCAATCATATTCCAAAAGATGTGACAGGTCTTCTAGACTCTTTAAGATTAATGGGTTGAACCGGTCCTTCCTGTTCACCCAAAAAGCTGCAGCAAATATCAGCAAAAGGGTAAACCTAGCCACTTGCGAAGGTGTTAGAACATGATCACGATATCCGGCATACACGCGAGAAGCCTGAGAGGTCAACCAATGTCTTGATACCGTAAGGATCGAGGCAGATGAACCTATCACAACGTCACGGGGCAGATCTATGCCAATCAACTCAATCATGCGATTTGGGGGGATGTCAAACTGTCATTCGTCGTACAACTCAATGCACCGGTTACCGAAAGGAATGTCGGTAATCACGGAGAAATAAATGGGGGTTATGGTCATCTCTGCAAAAGGGAAATGGAATGTATTTGTAGTATCCCACCATCGTTCAGCTAGAGAACACAGCAAATCCTTGTTGGTAAACCTGGCAGTCTCTATGAACTTTAGGTTATGCAACCCCAATGGACATATGATAGCACCTACGGGATCGTCGGGGCTGAGTATGTCCGCCGGAATAACGGCCATGGAAGGTTCGGCAGAAGAAATTTTAATGGAAGGATCCTGAAAATGATAAGATCATTTAAAAAAAAAGACTTACCCGGCATAATCTCCGGTAAATGAAACATGGGTCTCAAGATTCGTCAAAAGATTAGCATTTGCAATGTCTAAAGATCGGAAAATCTCACTACCCGCAGACTCGTCAGAAGAAATACTGAGAAAAACCTCCGTGGGCAATCAAAGAAAGAAAATTTTAGAGAGAGAAAGAGAAACCTAGAGAGAAGGAAGAGAAACTTGGGAGGGATGAGTGAAAATGAAAGCTTCCCCCCTATTTATAGGCAAAATCCCAAAACACGGGTCTTCCCCGCGCGGCCAAACTCCGACCTCAAAATTCACGATTCAGAATGCCACTGAGCTCCATAAATCCTATTTATGTCGCCCAGTGGGGGGCAACTGTGAATACTCGAATTTTGAGGCCCGTAAAATGATTTTCCGCAGACCGCAAACAGTCGCACCGGACCGAACATTTTCGTAAAACAGCACCGGAAGTATGCCTTCATGGTACTTGAAATGTCCGGGATTTTACTAGGGTCACAGAAATGCCCTCAGAATAGCCATCGGAGTCCCAGAACATCCCGAAAAGGCTCCGAAACGAAAAACGCGCGAATTGCGGAGAGAAGGCAGCCCTGGCCGCCCTCTGGAGGTAGCCCTGGCCGCCTTCAAAGGGCGCTTCTAGCCGCCCTCTAAGGGCAGTCTTGGCCGCCCTCCAAGGCAGCCCCGGCCGCCCTCGACAGCAGCCTAGGCCGCTCTCTGTTGACTTTTGGCCAAAAATCACCTATAAATACCCCTAAAACCTTCATTTTCTTCACATCTCGAGCTGTGTTGACAGCCGCTCTCTTCTCCCTTCTTGCCTACGGTGATTCTTCATCTCAAAGGCAATTCTTTACTATTTTCTGCATTGCATTTCTTTGATAACTTGCATTTGCATACATAAATCACATAAAAATAAGTCCAAATCAAGCTGAAGCTAGGGAGCGGACGTCAACTGCCATAGGTATACTCCGAAACTCTTTTCCTTCAATTTAATTCTCTCATATTGCATCCTGCATCATGCATACATGACATTTGCATCTCATGCATACACGTTTTGGCAAAATATGCCGTTATAATCATTCTTTTTGGCCGCCGTGCCACCATAACTAAGACTTTCGACCACAGTGCCGCTAAAATAAATTTTTGGCTAATAATGCCTAAACAAACACACTTTTGGCCCCTGCGCCACACCAAAAAATCATATTTTGGCCCCAAGGCCTAAGAAACACCCTTTTCCCCAGCGGAAATAGACAAAAACACACTTTTGGCAAAAGGCCTAAAAATCAACATTCCCCAGCGGAAACTCAATCAAATCACAATTTTGACCTCGGAAGTCATAAAACTCTTTTTCGGTCACTAGACCAATAAAATCACATTTTTTACATCGGAAGTCATATAACTCCTTTTCCGGTCCCTAAACCAACAAAAAGACAATTTTGACCATGGAAGTCATAAAACTCCTTTTTTGGCCACTAGGCCTAAATTTCACACTTTTCGACCACGGACGTCGATAAACTCCATTTTTTGACCACGGACGTCGATAAACTCCATTTTCGACCACGGATGTCAATAAACTCCAATTCGGCCACTAGGCCTACATTTCGACCACGGAAGTCGATAAACTCCCTTTTTGGCCCCTATAAATTCACTTTTCACACACTCATAGCATGCATACATGCATACACCTCCTCCATCGCTTTTAAATAGGCAATTCGAACTACATTGACCTTGATCTCTCATTCAAAAGATTCGAGATATAACCTCAAATAGCAGGTCTCCCTATTCCCGATCATTTCGTCCAAATCTTCATTCCTGCATCACATTTATTTAGGAGAAAAGGAAATTGATATGACTGCATGACATAACCTCCGAATCCACATCAGGTTCGAAGACTAGTGCATTTCATTCATTGGGGCGATTAACCTAGAAATAGGTTAATCGCAAAACGGAGTCACTAAGGGGTTCTTTCTTAATTTTTGCCCTTTAACAAAATAAATTAAGTGGCGACTCTACACACACACACATTCCTCACCCCGAGTGAACATCCCTGGTCAACCGACTTCCCTCGCGGGATCGGCCCGGCGGCTCAGAGGGTCCGGTAAGGGTTCACACAATCGGATCGAGAAGTTGTGCCTAGCCTTAACTTGGGTCTGCACAAAGTTGCAACACTATCTCTCCTCCTACACTACTTATGTCATTGCAGAATCGAGTCCTTTGAAATTCCTTATGGAAAGGCCGGTTTTGGACAGTAAAATGGCTAAGTGGGTGTCAGTGCTTGCAGCCTTTGATCTAAAATTTGTTCAAAGAAAAGCAGTTAAAAGCGGAGCCATAACAGACCAATTAGCTGAATTGCCTGTTTCAGACCAAATGCAAGAGATAGAATTCCCTAATGAAGATCTCTTGAATGTGAACAGTACCCCTTGGGAAATGTACTTTGATGGAGCCTCTAACCATCATGGTAATGGGATCGGAGTAGTATTCAGAACTCCTTATGGCGAATACGTCCCAACTACAGTCAAGCTAAGTGTTGGGTGTACTAACAATGAAGCAGAGTACGAAGCCTGCATAAAAGGGTTAGAAGCAACCCTAGACCAAGGAATAAGAAGTTTAAAGGTCTTTGGTGACTCCAATCTAATAGTCTCCCAAGCCCTTAGAAAATGGAAGATAAAAGAGGAGCGTCTGGCCCCTTACCTTCGACGCTTAGATGAACTAGCTCAGCAATTTGATGATTTGACCTTCAACTACTTACCAAGGGCTAAGAATCAATTTGCTGATGTCTTACCCATTTTAGCTTCAATGATGGACATTAGGGAAGGAAAAGTCATCCGGCCACTGATAGTTCAACTTCAAGAACAGCCAGCATCCATAATGCACATAGTAGATGACAAGCCATGGTATTGGGATATCTTGAATTACCTAAAACTGAGAAATACCCGGAAGGTTCATCCAAAACCGACCAAAGAACTCTAAGACAGTTAACAACTAGCTACATCCTCATTGGAGATGTATTTTACAAAAGAGCCTAGAATGACATCCACTTGAGATGTGTAGATGAAACAGAAGCCGAGTCAATCATGAAATCCGTACATGGTAGGGAATTTGGTCCACTCATGTATGGGATGGCCTTAGCTCAGAAAATCATGAATTTGGGTTACTACTGGTTGATTATGAATGCAGATTGTGTAAAACATGCACAACAATGTCATAAGTGCCAGATCTTTGCCAAGCTACAAAGGCAACCACCCGTCGTCCTGAATCCTATCTCTTCACCATGGCCCTTTGCTACTTGGGGAATTGACGTGATTGGAAAAATTCACCTAAAGGCCTCAAATGGCCACCAGTTCATTTTAGTAGCCATGGATTACTTCATAAAATGGGTTGAAGCGGCCTCTTACTCAGTTTTGAATGCCAAGAAGGCAGCACACTTCATCCGTACTAACATCTTATGTCGGTATGGAACACCTTTCGAAATCATCACTGACAATGGAACTCATTTCCAAAAGGAATTTGCAAGTCTCCTAAAGGAAAAGAAAATCAGCATCATAAGTCTTTTCCTTACAGACCTCAAACAAACGGGGTTGTAGAGGCTGCAAATAAGTCCATCAAACTCATCCTCCAGAAGATGGTTCAAAATCGCAAAAGTTGGTATGAACAGTTACCCAATGCCTTATGGGGCTACAGAACTGCCATCCGAACACCGACTAGGGCAACTCCGTATTCCTTGGTATATGGAATGGCAGCGGTACTCCCCATTGAACTCGAAGTTCATTCAGCTAGAATCATCCAAGAAAGCCAGATTAGTGAGGCCGATTGGATTGGCAATTATCATCACCAACTCCTGGGTTTGGATGAAAGAAGACTACAAGCTTTGCATCAGATTCAGAGTTATCAAAGGCGAATGGCTAGACACTTCAATAAGAAAGTCAAAGACCGAAAGTTGGAAGAAGGCTGTTTAGTCCTTAAAGAAATCAGAGCACCAATCATAGATCCCCGTGGAAAGTTTCGCCCTCATTGGGTTGGACCTTATCTTTTAAAGAAGATTCTCTCCGGCGGAGCAGTCATCCTAGCAGATCTAGATGGTTTGGAGTTCATAAACCCATGCAATTTAGATCAACTAAAAAGATACTACGTATAAATCACATGCATTGTAACAGAACTACGTGAACCTGATTCTCCTTTTGTAAAGAAAAGAAAAGAAAATATTGTATTACGGAGATACGTAGGCGACCCCTTCGGTCTCGGTTCAAAATTAATAAAATTTCAATTTTCA
>CANUEY010634961.1:0-10570 GCA_948099555.1 Croton setiger
TTCCGCACGTGTTGGCGGTTTTTTTGGTTACCCATTGTCCAAATAACCTTTTTGCCTTTAAATAATTCCAAACCCCCCCCCCCCCCCCCCCCCCCTAATTCTTATACCACAAGCACAATTCTCAAGATCTAGCTTGATTTAAGCAATCTGCTAGTTCTCTTTAAGTAATTTTCTGGCTTTTTTTGAAGTTTTGAAGCAAGTTTGGCAAGAAACTGACACCTTGAAGCTCTGAAGTGGACGATGTCTTAACTATAATCCTGAAAGTCTTCTTTCTCAATTATTTATCACTCATCTTCACTTCTTTTTTGCGCTAAGCGCCTAATTTCAATTATGTTTGTCATCAAACAGTGGAAATTTATAATTATGGCTACAAATAGCCTGATATTTCTTTTCAAGCTGCCAAAAGGTGCAAAACTATAATTTTGGTTATAAATAGTTTGGCAATCTTTTCAAGCCACCAAAAGGTGCAAAATACACAATCACTTATACACTCATGCATGGAGCATATCTACTCACCTTTAAATAGGCTTTTGAACTACATCGGCCTTGATTTTCAATCAAAACAGAATATGTAGTATGCCCAAAACCTAAAACTCTTTTTTTAGTTCTTCTTCATCTTCTACTCATTTTCTTATTTTTGGATAATTAATTGTCTTACTTAATGAATCAACGAAAATGAGTTTGAAACCTAGTCTTCAAATCATATTTGGTTTCACTAATTAGTGTCTTATAAATTGGACATAATAATTAAAATTGGATTCTTTAGGTTTTCTTAGTCTTAACTTGAAATACATTAGGTGGTGACTCTTACAATTTGACATACAACAACCTTTTTCGATACTTTCAAAAATCAAGGTTCACATATAGGTTTCGTTTTGATGGAACATTTGTATTTTGGCCAGAAATCAAAAAGACATTTCTGCAAAAACCTTCCCACTCTCGTCCTTTAATGACTTATCTTTGATGTTCTTTCTTCCTGACTTTCTTTATATCCTCTAGCTCTTTCTTCTCTATTCTTCATCTTTCAGGTCTATAAGGAATCTCCATACTCCATACTCTCTTTTTCTTCTTTAAATTAGCCTACACCGCATCTTACTCACATCGGAACCAAACAAGAAGAAGAAATAAGCAAACATACGCTAAAAAAATCTTCTTCTTTTGTTCCAAGAAATTTAATATTTTTAGCACTTATAGTCGTGATTTTGATTTTCAATTCTTCTTCGTGTGTTTGATATCAAATTAGTAAATTTTATAGAAAAGAAAAAAGGGCTACTGTTTATGGGTACCAAGGCAACACACCCGTGATTGCTCCGGCAGGAACTCCGACAAAGCAATCTGTGCCGACGGCTAAGACTGTTGATATGCAATCTGTGCTTAGAAGTTTAGCTTATTCAACATGATTGATCATCTTTACAAATTATTATTGTGTTCTTTTAAGATTTAACAATTGGGGTATGGGATAAACTTAATTACTTTTCTTTTTTTTTTTATTGGGCTTTCATTTGAATTGGGATTTTGCTGATTTTGTGATTCTTGAGCCCTGATTGAATTAATTTTATTTGATGTAAATAAATTGCTGGAATATTTCTGATTTTATGTTGGGTACAGGTTGCAATATGAAATTGATGGCTTTATGGTAAGTTATGAAGCATGATATCACTAGAGAGTGAAAACTTGGTTTATCTCGAAAAAGATGAATAGAAAATGCATATTGGTCCTTAAATTTTAATTTTATAAGTACACATGATTTCTAATTATTTTCAAAAATTGGCAAAAAAATTGGTAAGGTTGAAATCCTTCAACACAAAGTTAAGGCTAAAGGTGGACATGGGCCGGTTCGATTCGAAAAAACTGGCGGTTGGCCCACCGGTTAATCAAAATCGGTCCGGTCTCAAATTGTAATCGCTAAGTCCAGACCATAGTTATTGTAGGGGTGAGCTGGTTCAGATTTAACAATTTTCTAAACTGTAGTCTGCCATGAACTGGAATTATTCGTGAACCGCTCGAATCACCAGTTCAGAACTGCTCGAATCGTCCACTAATCAACCACCATAAACCGTTGCTTGAACTGTAAACATTCGGTTAACCAACCCGAAGACGAACCGCTGGTCACTGATCCCTCATCCACTAAATCGTGGCCTTCCGGATAGCAGCTCGAGACCATGAAGCGTGTTTTTCAGATGAATTTGATTTTAAAAGTGAAAATAAAATTTTGTCAAAAGTTATGGGTGAAAATAATAAATGGCTCAAATTTGGTGTTAGACAATCCACTAATAAATATCCAACTCACATGAAACCCCATGAGCCCCTAATGATTGCATGTGCATGTGATTTCACTATGCATGTGATTTCACTCTACCGTGACCTAAATTCGGACCCGCACCCATGTGGCCCATGCCCTCCAACATATTCTCAAAATCTCTAATTATATTAAATTTATCCAAATTTATCAGTTCATCATTTTGCTATTCCTAAATAATTCTTTCAACTTTTATTTAAATAAGTATTAAAAAATTGATAGTTAATATATTAAAAATATAAAATTTATTTATTAATACATTATTTATTCAACATTCATTAATATTTGAAAAGTAAAAAAAAAAATAATCATTTAATTTTATTAAAATTTAAGAATGAAGTGCTTATTATAAAAGAAAAATAAATAAAAATTAAGAAATTTATTTAGAGACTGAAGAAATATTTATTAAACTATATTTATTAATATTGTTATAGTTTTTTAAGAGAATAGTACTAAATTAATTTAATAAACAGTTCAGTCAATTTTCATTTTTATTGATCAAATGTCGGTATAAATTAAAAATTAATATTTTATTTATAATTTTTTAAACACTATAGTTATTTAAAAATGTAGTTTAATTCTTAAAATAAATTAAATATTTGAAAATGTACTTTTCAAGAAAAAACATTTGAAAATGTAAATTACAAATTTAGTTAGTGTATTATTTAAATTTTGTTGTTCGCTCAAAAAATTAATTATAATGAAAATAATTTTGTTGAGTATAATTTAAAAATGAATTTAATGAGTATTAACTGGTAAACAAAATTTTTGTTGATTATTGTTTTTTTTTTAAATAGGAAAATGAAAATTATGAGTCCCATCTTCCAAGAAAGGTACAAACCGTACTAGACCGTAACACCTCATCTCCCATTATCTCTTTATCTAAAAACATAAAGACAAATAATCTGGTACAATGTGAACTACCAAAACAAAGTCGGATGCTCAACTGATACCGTTACTTAAGTTTGATATTCCATGTATATTTTCAGCCGTTGATTCATATCATAAACTATTGTCAAGTAAAAAATTAAAAAGAAATTTTATGGAAAGAAACAATATTTATGGAAACCGAACCAAAAGTAAAAATTTTATGGGTAATTTTACTCATGTTACAGAACTTTGATTTATGCAACAGAAAAGTTCGACTCTAGTTTATAACCAAAAAGTTATGAACACCAATTTCCTTTCTATGAATGAATTTTAATTTTAATTTTTTTATTGATTAGTCTGAACTTTAATTTTATTTCACTTATAATTTTATTTCACTTATAATCTGTTTGATCGTGAATTATAATTTTTCAATTTAATAAAGATCAAAATATAATTTTTCAAATATAATTTAATTTTAATTTCCGCCCAAGACTAAATTGAAATTTTTAAACCTAAAGTCAAGATTTATTTTTTAATGCCTCTATTAAGTGTACCGAGCAATTTAAGTTTCCTACATATATTTTCTTTTTCTTTTTTTTAAATTCCATTTTAATTTTTTAACATAAAAATATAAAATTTTCATTAAAAATATACCAAATAATCAGCTTATCACAAACTCAAACCGCACTATCACCATCCGATGTCCACCACAGCCAATCAAAGACTATCAGGCGATCGGTTTTGGACCAGCGAATAACATTATAGATTCGTTGAAAATTGTGGCCAACGGAAGGAAAACAAACCGGATCACGATATGGGGGCTACTGTTCTAGTTTCATTTTTGATTTGTTTCCAACAACTTTCGGTGGTCAGATGGTCTATAAAAAATAAGACCATATTTATTAAGATTTCTCATGACAAAAAATTTGATTTAGTATACTTATTTGTTTTATTCATAGCCAAAAATAAAAATTGAGTTTCAAATTTTCAATTAAGTCCTAACTTGAGGTTAGAGATGAAATGATATTTAAAAAATTACATTCTGATTCCCGTTAAAGATTAAAATTTAGAATTTATGACTAAAAGAACCACCGGTGAAAGAAAATCGAAATTTAAACCTTTTCAATGAAAAAAACTTGTTTTGATTACAAATTTAAGTTGATACCCTTTTTTATGAACATAGACCAAATTTCAAAGATTATAAGTAAAAATTACGCAAAATTTTACTATGTGAATATGATTCTAATTTCTTTGCAATAATTATATCCAAATTGAAAAAAAAAAAAACTTAATTGTACTAGGATATTTTTTTAGTTAAATATGAGATGAGAACTAAATGAAAATGAAAAAAAATAGGACAACCTTTGGAAATGTGATTTTACTAACTAGAACTAGCACAAAAATTGTGAGTGATTGTAATCTATATTTTTCTAATAAAAATTTACATATGAGTAGATGATTTTTAGAGTAATAAATTTTAAGTAAGTTGATAAAAAAATTTTTGAGTTCAAAATTTATCATTTTTGCCTTTATAAAAAATATGATTATTGATAAAAAATTGGGACTTCTGTTAATTAAAAAAAAAAAAGTTACCTTAAATGTCCTTGAAGTTGGACTTTCCCATGAATCGATGTATGATATGATTTCATACATACAAACACAAAGATCGGGCCTTTTCTTTTCTAAACAAAACTAAGTACATCTAAGATTAAAACATCCAGTTTAGGTTTGATAAGACTAAGACTTAATTTGCATGTCACCTAAAATAAGTACTATAATTATTATATATAATGTTGTATTTTGTCCTTTTAAAGTAATATGGTGAAGAAAATGTAGGCTAAGTGTCAGTGTCCAATCCCAGACATTGAACAAAAATGGCCCTTCTTTTGAAATCAAATGTCCCCTTCTTCTATTTAATGCTTCAAAACAAATGCACATGCCCTGCTTTTCTTCTTCTTCTTTTTTTTTTTTTTAGCTTCTCACTATTTTTCTTTGTATTTTATAGGCATAATACTCTTTTTTTTTTTTTTATAAAATGAAACAATAATTGTACTATGAAATTATGCAAAAGATATTACGTAACATGAGATTACAAATAATTTGATACTCAAAATAAAATGATTAGAAAATATATTAAAATTTAAAATTTTACACTTTTGAATAGAATGAGTTTATATATTAATTCTCATACCATAAATTAAATATATTGTATTAATTTTAATTTTTTTAATGTTGTTAAGATTTTCAATTCTTATTATTGGAAGCAGTTGTTGTAATTATAAAGTAAAGTTTGAATAATACTAAATTAGATTAGATGAGTCCATTATCAAATTTAGCAAATGAGCTTAAAGTTTTGAATTCATTGCAATTATGTATGAATTACAAATTGAATGCAAATCCTACACTACACATACATTAAAGTAAGATCTTAAGAAAAGAAAAAAAGATTGGGTTATGAAAAGCCAAAGGCTTTAATGAGGAGGGAGCTTTAAAATTTTGCTTTTGGGATTCTCCAATTCACAAAAGTGGGATTTTCCAATCTCATTTACTTTGTTTCTAAGCCCACTTTTGTCTTATGTGCAATTTGTATCCATAATTATGAATGTGTGATTTGTCATATCACTATTATTTTTAAAAGCCAATTAGATAAATTTAAAAAATAAAAAATAAAAAACCCAACACCATCCTTAAAGTTAACATATTCAGATCAGAGGCTATCTCAAAACAGTATTTTGATAATATTTAATTTAATATTTTTTGTGGTTTTTTTTAAGCCAATAATTAGAAGTAATGTATTTTTATAAAAAAATAGAAGTAATAAAAATAAACATTACCCCATTCTCCTACAAATTTTGTTGCATTGTTATAATTTTTCCCTTAAACATACAGACATAGAGTCTCATACATGTTCTGCAGCATAATTTTTCGTTTATTGAAATAATAATTAATTAATTACATATTATGTAATTTGCCATATTAATATTTAATCTCTGGTCCTCAAAATCATACTAAGGCCTCAAACATTAAGTCACTTCTTCCTTCACAAATGAAAATAAAATGAAATAAAGAAATAAACCTTTTGTGGATGGCACTGCACTTGCTTGCTTGCATCATTGTCATAATATAGCAATTTGTTTGTATGGGTCCAAAATGGATGTATGGAGATGAATCATGCATCTAAACATTTGTTTATATATATATAGTGAGAGAGATACTTTTTAATATTTGTATTAATTTCAAATTGTAAAACAATAAAATTGGATTTTTTTAAAAAAATTGAATGTATCGCTAGATTAAATAATGATTGAAACTTTTTTAACAACTAGATTAGTTCTTAAACAAATAATTATAATTTTACTTTAGTCCCTTTTTTGAGGTTAAAAGAAAGAATGTTTAACAAATAAATGAAGAGCAGAGCATTATCAAAAGCAGAAATGTTTTCTTTAAACAATTATATATATCTATAAATTAATAATGATTAGCGATTGTATTGAGGGAGAAATAGTCTATTCTCTCATTTGTGTTTGTCATTTTTCTTTTCCTAATTACTTTCTGAATTAATACTAATTCTGCAGTCATCAAGGGATTAGGTGTTAATCTCTAATTTGTCATGCCCTTTCGCGCTAATACAATAATGTTCGACAAAATTATTCGTTTCTGTCTTATTAATCTATCATTACATACTTGACCCACTAATGCCCTATTCATTTGTATTATAAATAAATAAAATGAGATTTAAATTATTAAGTAATAAATTTAATCTTTGAAACCTTCAAAATTAGTGAAAATTCAGATTTAATTAAAGGGTTTGAAAAATGACGTGCACGCTTACTCTCTTTGAACACAAATTCAAAGTATGCAATTAGAATTAAGAAAGCAAAATCATAACAAATCAAACTATGACATCAGAGATTGACTTGGACATGAATTTCTTGTGATACAACGAAATAAATAAATAATGTTAGTTTGGATTGAAGAATCAAGAAGCATATGCGGTTGAATCATCATTGTCATCAACAATAATCAAAGGCCTATCCGATGAGATCACCAAGAACTTTGCGGCTCTTACCAATTTCATCCCAAAATCAACTTTGTTGCCTCCAATTTGAATCTCAGTCCGAAATCGAAAGAAGCCCAAGAATCCGAAGACTGAATCTAATAAATTCAAGCCATGTCAGACACCAACCAGAATTAATTTTGCCACGGTGGATGACTTCCTGTCTACCTCATTTTTGCTAACGTGGTTGGATTTTTTGAATTCTTCCCTTTCTGGAATCCTAGTTAGAACAAAATCCATTAAGGTTAGTAAATTTTAAATGAATCCTTTTTAAATGCATGTTGTACATTATGGTTGTTGATGTGTTTAAATAGGATGTATTTAAGGAGGGAACATTGTGATATATGGATTTTTTTTTTGAATATTGTTTGTTTTTTTTGTTATACTTTGGGGTTGTTCTGTTCGGGTCTTGTTGTGTAACATGTTGGTGGGGATTATTGTGAGTTTTTTTGTTTGATTATTATTAAGATGTTAGAGTATATTATTAATGGTGGGGAAAATATAAGTGTGGGGTTTGGTTAGCTCTTTTTTTTTTTTTTTGTTTCCAACTAAGTTATGAATAAAAAATTGCTAACATTAGGGTTTTCTTTAAACAATGCATTTGCATATTATTAACGTTAGGGTTTTCTTTAAACAATGCATTTGTAAATATAATGCACATCATAAAGTGAGAAAGCCTGCATGGAAGTGTTCATGGGGACTCGAGTAAAGTTAGAATTGATAATTAACAAGTCATTTAAAGATAAGGATGTTACTGATAATCATGCCAAGTTAGAAGAGAAGGATGTGTGGAAATCAATAGTTGTAGTTCTCTTGGAGGACAAAGTGAAGGGAAGGAAATGCATTATGAAAATTTGCTTCATTCAAAGTTTGACATTGATAGAGCTGGCCAACATGCAAAACCTATTGTCTCTATTATTCCAAAATCTTTTTAGCAAGACTTGCATGTGAAGGTTCCAACTAAAATGAATTAAACACATGAAAGGACAAGGGTCGGCCCTAAGAATGATGATAGTCTTGAAGGGAAAATATTTAACACTGTGAATGATGAGAATCTTACTAAGGCAAGGTTCAGCCCTAGGTGGGATGAGACAAATGAGTAACATTCAAATGACCTAGCCTTCAAGTTGTTTCCTCATTTGATAAAGCAACTAAAGATGAAGATCCTGATTATGAAGGTTCAGAATCATTAAAGGGTGAAGAGGATCAGGATAATAAAGAGTTTATATTTTTTAGAGAAAATGTGAAGAGATGTAAGAGCAAGGAGTTGGGTTTCATATAGAGAAGTATCTTGTCAATGATGCTAAGAAATCTGATGAATTTGACAAAAATAATATGAAAGGGTGCAGTTATAACCAGTAAGTGTAAGGAAAAAAGTGAAGTATATAAGGGCAATGAATAAAGTGAAGTACACAAGGAAAGAAACAAAGTAAAGTACACAAAGGCAAGGAACAAAGTGTATTAGAAAAAGGCAAGGGTGTTGTTAGTAGTATGATGATACTGATAAAGACTTTTCAGGAACTGATTCAAAAGATGAACATGACTCTGCACTACCCAAGGAGCCCAAGACTAAGCTTGAATTTTATAATGACACTGCTGATCCACAAGTCCAAACTTCTTTAGGGAATAATGACAATGGATGGTTCATTAGGACGTATGTTGGTGAACAATGCAAATGTAATAGATCTAATAGAAATGTGCAAGCAAATACAAAATTTCTACTTAGAGAGTTTTTCTCAGAATTTAGGAAAAAATCCAACTTTCTAAGTCATTAGGATGATGTCAAACATTAAAGAAAAGTATGGGGTTGATCTGACCTACAATGTCTATTATAGGGTTAGGGATAAAGCTTAAGTTAATCAATGACAATCTTATATAGCATTACGAGAAGGTTAGACCCTATATAGCTGAGATGAAAAAAGACGATCCTGAGAGTACCTTTATTCTTGGAGTAGACATTGATGACCAAAGAGGAACTTAATGTCTTTCAAAGACTATATGTATGCTTCTTAGGACCTAAGAAGGGTTTCACACATTACAAGCCTTGCCTATGCATTAATGCTTGCTTTTAAAGATAATTGTAAGAGGTGTTCTCATATGTTTTTTTATTTATATATGAATGTGATTCACAGATTTTCTTCAAAATACGTAAAGAAGCTTTTTAAAGATGAGTGGTTTAGTCGGAAAGTACTTGTGCACGTATGCAAGTTATCCAAAGAGAAAGAAGATGACTGGAGGTAAGTCATTTTAATCTTTAACTCTTATTTTTATTTATTTAGGGCTTGGAATGTACATTCCTTGAGAGTTGATATTGATACTGGGTTTTATTTGGCCTTAGCTGTGTGGATTGATTCTATTGTAAATGAAAAACCAATAGAGAAATTACTAGACGTTCCTTTTGATAGGTTGGACTCACTTCCCATATATCTTGAAAGACGTCGACAACATGCAATTAAGAAGCAAAAAGAAAAATGGGTACTTAAACTCAAAGAAAGCTTCAACAAGAGCTAAAACTAGAGAAGTAGACAACAAAGACAAAACTAGAGAAGCAGGCTGCAGAAATAAAAAGAGAGCAAGTTCATATTGTTGACTTAGAAAAGGAATTACCAGCAGTTTGTTGGAAATGTAAATGGGCTCTCCCTAATTAATCTTGACTCAAACACAATATATATGATATATATAGATATATAAAGCTTGCAAACTTATTATATTACAATACCGAATAAGCTACAACTTTTTTTTTTTGTAATACACAGACTACGCTCTTTTTCTTGTTATTTTCCCTCTCAACTGAGCTTCAACTCTTTTCTCTCCTCTCTGTTTTTAGCTTCACTTCGGTGTTTTCAAACTCACTTCTATCTAATATCTTACAACACAAATGACCAGCTATTTATAGATTCTAAAACACTAACATGCAGTCATGCCTTACATCACCTATCTATAAATTTCTACCAGCCTTACATTTGACTCTTCCATATTAGCCCACCTTAATTCCAGGAGCTTCATTCATATTACCCATGACCAACTCCGTTGCCTTCTCTGTGCAGCCTACCGAATTTCTAGGATTCAAACATGACTTTTTACATAAGCTTTTAATAGCAGCCTACCAAAAAAAGACTTGGCTAACCAGCACTTTTCAAGAAGCTGTATTTGTTGACATACACATATATAAAACATAGTTGTACTACCCACCTTATTTTCAAGATGATATTATGCATGTTCTGTATATTCATTTATTTAACCCAGCTATTTTATTTTTGTTTCTAAAGAGTTTGACTTCTAACACTCCCCCTCAAACTCGACTTTCCATTCCGATCTTTCTTTTCATTTTCTGAAATGTATCT
>CANUEY010635113.1:0-24669 GCA_948099555.1 Croton setiger
GCATGATGGTCATAAGATATTGTGTGTATGCAGGTTTAAGATTCCAGAAAAATCAACGCCAAAGGATACAGCATATCAACTGATAAATGATGAGCTAATTGTTAGATGGGAATCCAAGGCTAAATTTGGCTTCCTTTGTAAATGAGCGTGATCATCTCATTATGGCTTCTATTAACAAGAAATATGTTGATATGGATGAGTATCCTGTTACCACTGAGCTCCAGGTTTTTATTTCTATTTTACTTTAGTTTTATTCAACATTAGTACAGTTTTTGCAATAAATTTGTATGAGAATCCATTTTATTTGCAAATGATCTTATTAAGAATGGAAACCCAATGAATTTTTATTTTTTTGTTCGTGGGGTTGCAGAATCGGTGTGTGAATATGATAGCTCAACTGTTCCATGCTCCTGGTGGGGAAGATGAAACTACAGCTGGCGTGGGAACTGTGGGATCATCGGAGGCAATAATGCTTTCAGGATTAGCTTTTAAGAGGAAAGGGGATCACCTGGACGTCTTTGTCCCTCGGATTGACATTGGCGAGCTCGAGCGGACTGGTAACTGGAGGATTTTAGAATGCAACTATCAAATGATGCTGGCAGCTACTTCTCATCTCTTGACTCAACTGAAACTTGTATTCTCAATTTTCTCTATCTC
This sequence comes from Croton setiger, assembly GCA_948099555.1. Taxonomy (NCBI): domain Eukaryota; kingdom Viridiplantae; phylum Streptophyta; class Magnoliopsida; order Malpighiales; family Euphorbiaceae; genus Croton; species Croton setiger. The sequence goes on from CANUEY010635113.1 coordinate 658, forward strand.
ACACTTTTATCTCATTCCAGATTGTAAACTATTTACTTTCATAAACTTCCTGATCAAAATTCAAGATTAGTCTTTATATATATGCAGTTCATGATGAGCAGCTCCGGCGGCATAAATGATCAAATTACTGGATTCCAATTTGGTAATGCTCCATGCAAGTTTTCTTCCTTCCTCAATTGTTTTTTCTTTTTCCCTACATTGTGAGACAAATTAATCTATTTCTTTGATTTATGATCCAAAAAAAATGCTAAGTTTCTGATATTTTAGTACCTAATGAACTGATATACAATTTGGGTTTATGTGAACACAAGTATGCCAAAAATTTGAAGCACATAACAGAATTAATTTATTGTAAAACTTAGTTACAGAATTAGAGAATGATGCCCACAATATCACCTAAAATAATGCCACAAAAACCAATCAACACTAATTTCTTTTCTTTTTTTTTTTTCAAAAATAGAGAATTTAGTGAAATAAGCAAAATCAATAGTAATCTAACGGTAGGAAAATTATAATTTGGTATACCAAAAAGAGAAGCATACAATTTTGTTCATCAAGAAATCAATAAAAGTATAATATAGAGTATTGAAATTCAGTAGAACCAAAGCCTATCATCTATTGTCTTCGATTCATCAGCCTCTTTCTCTCGCAATAACACTGCAAAAACCAAAATAATTTCAAAAATAATTTCAAATAAATCAATAAAAAGCTAAAAATAAATACAACTTACTGAAAAATATATAAATTTTTTAAGATAAAAACTAAATCCTATATAATTATATATTGAAACCATAAAAACAATCAAATAAAGCTAATCGCAAGAGGAAGAACTATTCATTACCATGATTATTATAACTGAAGCAAGATTCCGGCAAAGGCAACAAATTATTTTCAACATGATTATAATTGGTATTAAAACCAAATTCCATGGGTTGAGAAGCCATTAGATCACAATTTTTGAAGCCATTGTTGGTAATTGGAGAAGTATTTTTAAAGAGTATATCAGAAACTGGCTGAGAATTGCAAAACCCTAACTCATTAGAATAAACGCCATTCTGATTTTTTTCATTAAGTCTTCTTCTCTTTGCTCTGTCAACTAATTTCTCTAAAGCATTAACAAGCTCCTGCAACTCATAAACAGAATCGGAATTATCAAAAACCTCGAAATCAAAATCAATCAGTTTGGGGGAAGTAAGTTGTTTCTGAAGTTGATCGATTTGAATCTTAACGAAATGTGCAGATTGCTGGAGAGCAATGTCGGGTCGATTAGGATGACGATTCTCAAGATAAGCATCAAGAACTGCGTCTACAGAAGGATGCCCAAAACAGTACAACTTCTCTGAATGAGGCGAAGAGATTACTACAGCAAGTTGAGCATCGCAAAATAAGAATAATTCTCCAGCTTTGTTGAAAAGACCACGACGTCGTTTAGCGAATGTTACTGCTAATTTCTTCTTATCTGGTCGCTTTTCAAGAAGAATCTTTCTTGATTTGATTACAGCCGCCATTGTTGTTCAAGACAAAGTTTTTTTTTGTGTGTTTGGTAATATTTTGAAATCCTAATCCATATATAATTCGGAAGAGTGGTTTCCTTCTTTCAATTGGAATCCTATTAATTTTTTTATTTCCTTCTTTCAATTGGAAACCTAGTAATTTTTATATATATATATTTTTCTTAAAAGAAACGTGTAAGTTAAGATTAGTTAATAAGGGTATAATGGAAAAAGAATTAGTTAATAAGAATAATAATGGTAAAAGAATGAATAGAATCGATTTAGTCTAGCCCTTCCCTGCACCCCTTTGTCCGATCTCAATCTTAATCCTCGCATCACTATGCGCCACTGATGCTACTGAAGGCGGCTCCTTTTCTCACCTTCTCAGTGTTTTTCTATCACAAAAAATGTCCTTTCGCTAGCGATCCAACGGAGGCGGTTGCCGTTTGCTGCCGCTACGAGATTATTGGATGCCATGCCAAAGCTGCTGCTACATTCCAGCAGTGATAAGGAGCACGGAGCACCTCTAAGCCGTTTTAGTATGTTAGGTAAATTTTGAAGATAAAATTCTTTAAAAAAAATAAAAGCGGATATACCTAAAAATTCATAATTTATAGACCCACATTCAAGTGTTCCGACAGAAAACGAGACATGGATGAGTTTTATGATCAACTATTTTCCTGTCTCTTTAAAATGCATTATCTTCACCTACTAATGCAACAATTGATCCTAAACCCTAAAACCTGGAGATAACAAAATATATTATATTGTTATTTTAAAATTTAAAACTAATAAATATTATATCATTCAAACTAATGTAGTAAGAAAAATTACTCTTAACAAAATACATTATAAGAAATTAAAATCTGAATGGCTAGTAAAGTGAAATTTCATTATATAAGTATTACTCCATTATTAATTAAAGTATTATATTAATATCTAAAAATGAGCATTTTCGTGAAATTTACGTATACTGTAATATAAAATTATTGGTATCCAATTTTTAGGAGACATGAAATTTTCTAAAGGTTATTAGTATTTTTGTGGAATCATTATATTATTTGTACGGCCATAGATATTTCCATAAAGGTTGTAAGAAATTCTGTCTAATTTATTCACTATTTCCACAAACAATCAAGTTCTTCGCATGTTATGATAATTTTTTTATAAACCCTGAAAATTCACACCATAAAGTAGTTCATAATTGATTTTTTCTAAAAAAATGAAATTACAAATAAAAATTTAATATAATTTAGTAATTGAAAGATATAATTATTAATTCACTCATTAGCTTCATTCCTAAAACTGCTTTTTTTATTATCAATATATATTAGGTTAATATTAATATAAACAACTTTTATTATATTGAAAAGATTAACGCATTAATCTAAATCTTCCCTCAATCATAATACACACTTCCCAAAAATAATAATAAACTACCAGTTTTTAAGCCACAGTACTAATTTCCTTGCTCCTTCAACTCCCTCTCCTTTTCTCTATTTTAGTGAAAATCAAATTCTTAACTTGATTTTGAAATTTTAGGAAAATATAAATAAGAAAACTGTCATCTCAAATTAATTAAAAAACTAAAATAAGCGCTTATGAAATGGAAAGAAAGCTTCAATCGGCCGCCGGTTGAAACTTCATCAATTGCAACTTTTTCTTAACTTTGGATCATCGTCTGATTTTTCACTTTGCGAATATTTATGTACTGTTTTTTTTAGACCAATTTTCAAATGGGTACAAATATAATAGAACTGAACAAAGAAATTGAAATGGAGATGATAGCTTAAGCTTCTTCTGTCACAGTAACTTGATCAAGTTTTACTTTTAATGGAAAAAACAACCTCCATTTTTACTAGAGTAGAAAGAGAGAGAGTGAAAGGAGGAAGGAGATGTGTTTTGTGGCCGGCTATCAGGGGAGTTGGAACTGGTGGTTTGATTTTTTTTGGAAGAGTGTATTATTATTATTCATGGAAGAATTATGTTAGTAAATTACTATCGAGCTTTAAGATATTGATTAAATTACTATTGGATACTCCGATTATTAAAATTATATTTTCAGAATCTGGTTTACTGTGATACCCCTATATAATAATAATAATAATAATAATAATAATAATAAATATATTATTAAATGAATTTGAAAAATTAATTAAATGAAAAAAAAGAAGCATCGGGGTTCCACCGCCATCACCAGTTCACCACCCATTACCACGAATCGAAGCAAAGGCACAAAACTCCATTAAAACCCAATGTTTACACTCACATTGTACAGCAAAAACCAACAACCAATCAAAAAATAACTCCATTAAGGCAGCGAGAGGGAACGACTTCTCCGCAAACAGCCGGTCGACGGCAATGATTATCGCCGGCAACTCCATCCAAGGCAACACTTGACTTGAGTAGTCAGAGAGATGAGACGTGATTATTACTGTTTTAACCCTTTTTCTTTTTCTTTTTCTTTTTAAAAGACAATTAATTATAAACAAAGGGTTTTGTGGTCCTTTACATGCTGCTAACGTAAAATCAACTACGAAATGCATGGAAGCAGCTGTCGGTATATAATGGTTCAAACTTCATGCACCTACTAATATAGTTTTGAAAATCGGAATACCCAATAGTGTTAACAAATATTTTAGAGACCTAATAATTTTCCCTCTATGTTAACGGTGGATTATTTTTTAGTTCAATGAGTTGAGGGTATTTAAGTAAATGTAAAATATAAAATACGTTATCCTATTAGTATTTTACTATACACGTTTTTATCTAAAAATGATATATAATTTTGATTAGGATGCAATTTAAAAATTATGTTACGAATTAGTTTTTAGAATTTAGACATTCTAAAAAATTATTTTAAGATATTATTTTAACTTTAAGACATATTCCACCTATGAATTTTGATGTTTTGGAGTTATATTATAAATGAGGTCTGTCATTTTTATTATATATATATACATATATATATATTAAAAGACTACTTTTAAAGTTGTGAAAGAATTACCATGTATAATTAAAATTGTGTTTAATTTGTAAAAAGAAAAAGCTACATAATATTTATTTTTTCATATTATTTTCATGCTACCAAATTTAAATTCGTTAAGAGGACATAATTGGTTTTACAAATAATTTTGTATTCATTAGAAAATGGATATGGATAATCAATTGAGCATTGAGATACGTTATACTAATAAAAAATTTATGAGACATTGAAAATATTAATTCAACTTTTAGTTATTCATAAATTAATAGATTATTTATAGACATTAAAATTTATATTTAATAGATTTTAAATTAAAATTAAATAATTTTTTAAATATCAGCATTATTCACTTTTAGATAATTGATAAGCATACAAAATAAATTGCTTGAAAAATATATAAAAATTACAATTTTAAATTTCGAAACCACACTATATAATTTAAAGTTACAGTATATAACATATGAATATCAAAAGAATTTTTTTTAAATTCAATTTAGTACCAAATACTCATTTTCATTTCCAAGTCAATTGCATTTTGTGCCTTCTAAGGGCAATGAAAAACCATATGACTCATAACATAAGGGTAAAAAGATAATTTACATTTGCATTTTACAAATTTAAAATGAAAAAGCAAGACAAATTCATTAAAATGACGGAAATTAATAATTAATAAAAAAAACACAATTTATAGAGAGTTAACGATATTGCATTGCCTTCTTATTTCACCTTGAGTACCTGTAAGAACATCAATAGAACCCATATGAACCATTGCCTTTGCAAACTTACTGCCCCATACTCTTTTATTTCTTGCATTATTTATTACCATATTCTTTGTAGAAGGGCTATTCATCAATGTCTGATCAGAGGTTAATAGTCCTTTATTTTTTATCAATTCCATATAGTATCTATTGTCCATCCGATTAGGTGTAGGATCTAATGCCACCGTTGGATCATTGCTCCCATTATTGGTAGACTGTGGGCACCTAGTCTTTAAAAAAGTAGCATACATTGAATCCATGGATGGATCTTGGGTATGAGTTGCGTTAAAAGAATAAAGACGTCCAGAAAATGAAGAACAATGCGATACACCAATGGAGTGAGCTCCTGATAAGGTCACCATTTCATCAACTGTCATTCCTTTTTTCACAAAGAGTTTTGATAGTTGGCTTACGTCGAAGGATGGGGGTGGCAGATTTTGAACTACTTCATCTTCATTTGACTCACGTCCATCTCGTCTTCCAGCTGGAACATCATAATTTATGCCTCCAAGTTTCTTGGAGCTGTCTCTTGCTGCAAATGCAAGAATGTCAGCGCATGACACTGTTTGTGGACATAATGATTCTAGTTGTGCTTTGGCTTCATTAATTACTTCGAAACCTTGTAAGCTTGGATTGTTGGCTATATGTTCTTTTTCTGATGGTTTTCCTGGGGAGGAATCTAGTAGTACTGATGCATCGCAACCCTGTAATCAGAATATTATCAAATTAATAAATTATGATAATCAAGAAGAAGATCATTCATATTATTAGTAAAAATTAATCAATCTTACCCTAACAAAGCAATCATGAAAATGCATTCTTATAAGGCCAGCACCCAAGCCTGGATTTCGCGACACGAATTTATGCACTACTTGTCTCACTATTGTTTCTGTTGATGGACATGTTGATTTATAGAATCCCACTTTAAGGGATGCTGATGAAAGACTCAGTAAAGAGAACAACAAAATAACAAAAATAGTACAAGATGACATAGTAAGACTAAAAACTTGAATTCAAACTTGTTAAAGAACTAATTTTGAGAGGGTGAAGTGTTAAGAACAAATTTGGCAGGTACAAATACAAGTGTGTGTGTGGAGTTGGTAAAATATTAGAATTGGTTCAAGTTTGAAGTTTGTTTTGTCTGAATATTACCTACCTGTGCAGTGGTACATGTGCCATATGAAATATCTTAGTGGGTTTATCTGTCACCTTAGCCCATTTATTTGTCTTTTCCTAGCTCTTTTCTTGATGTGCTCGACCTTTATTTATTTAAATTTTTTATTATATTTTAAAGTATGACAACATATAAAATCGTTCCTTATTGAAACATGATAAACACTATTAAAATCAATGCATTTAATAATTATGCCACCTAGGCTTTATTTATTTTTTTAACAGGTGTTTAAAATATGATAGTACAGTACCTTCAAATGCTACCAAACCCCAATACCACAAAATATTGTTTTCAAATTGTAAAAAGAATATATTCTTCTGGTTCTAAAAAAATATATATTCTCCTTGGCTATAATTTAATATTATTTTTTGAAACCTTATTCTCCTTGGATATAAATTAATATTATTTTTGAAACCTCCTTAATTATATATATAACTGAAAATTTTTTAATTTGAAGTTGTTGTTTACCTGCACGATGCACATATTATCATTTTTATTTAATTTAAAAATAAAATAAAATATATATAATAATATGAATAAAGTTTACTTGGCACATGTATTATTATTTTATCTACTTCATCACCTCAAAATCGATTCAGGCCTTCATTTCAAAGAAGAAGAAAAAATCATTTTCTTTTATAACTTATTATATTTTATGCTAAAAAAATCCTAATTTGCTTCTATGTTATTCCTATTTGTATGGCATAATGCATTCTTTGTGGAGCAATTGAAATGTTAAAGGAGATTTTATGTATTGTGAGCATAGATGGTTAAGATTTATTGAATTTAATTGATGATTATTGGAATTTATTAGTGCAGTGAACGGTAAGCAATATATGATTGTAGATTATGTGAAGAAGAAAGAAAAAATTAGGGATTGAACTTTGATTTTACTCAAATGAGTATTGATCTTTTTACCCCATCTACACTTTAAGTTTGTTTGAGTTATGTATATGCTTAAGAGTTTTAGATAGTATATAATGCATCTACCTATGACCCTTGCTTCATTTCTAAAAATTGACAAAATGCTAATTGTATATCTATTTATTTATTATTCTTTAAAAAAATAAAGTTGCAAAATTCATATTTCAAGTTTTGCAAGATTTCCTGAAAGATGTATCAGACAAAAAATCATATTTGATGAAATTGTAATAACATGTGAATTTGCGTATGAATTTTAAAAAATTAAGAATTTGTATATACATCTTCCTTTGGATCATATATAATTACATAATGACGTAATGAATACTTAGAAAAAAAATTTAAAGAATTTTAGATGAATTGCTGAATTTAAGATCAAGAAATTCTTTGAACAAATAAGCAAATGGAAATATGTGTTTTAAGAATTTAAAAAAAAACATACGCACCACCAAATGTAAAAAAGAAAAAAGGCCAAATTTGGAAAAGAAAAATAAATGAAGTTGGAGCTACAATAGTATTAATATAATGAAAGAGCTAAAATAAACTGTTAAAATAATTGCGAGATATATCTTTCTGATTTAAAATTTAAAATTTGGTGTACGAATCCTAAATAATCATAAAATCTTAATTTGTCAATAAAAAAAAAAGTAAAAAAGATGTATTGTGTTTGCCACTAATATAAACATACGAGCTAATATAATTTACTCTTTCTAATTGAATCAAATTACCCTCCATAAACATTAATTAATTTAAATATAATTAGAAATATATATTACCTTAAAAAAAATAAATCATAAAAAGAAGCACAATGATGTTAATAAATATTGTACATTAATTAATATATATAAAAAACATATATTTATCATAATATTTAAAAAAATATTACATTTGCTAAATATGAATTTAAAAATTTACATATAAATCCCTTATCTCCATGTTGTTGCGGACCATGACCAAAGTTGGTTTCTGTTTTTTTTTTTTTTAATATTACATTCGGTTGTCTATTTTAATATATGAAATCAATTTCGGTATGTTATAGTTCACAGAATTTAAATCTATATAATAAAATCTATATAAAGATCTAAATTATTTTGTGTTAATTTATAATACATAGTTAAAAATTCTATAAACTGTCAAAACAAATAATTAAACATAAAATTTAAAAAAAAAAAAATCAAAAACATGTTTCTCGAACTTGTAGAGTCAGCGGAAAAAAATTGAGATATACTATGAATAAGTTCTAAAAAACATTTACTATAATTTCCATAAAAAAATTTAGGAGTTCAACTGGATCCCGAGTCGGAATAAGAAAATAAGAACTGAATTCCAAAACGACCGCAGATGGATTTCCGTTCCGGTTCCTCATAGTAACCAAACCCCGACCGTTCACCCTCAGTTTTCATCCCATTCCCATATTCCCGATCAGCGCCAAGAAAACTATAATAAACTTGACACGAGTCGGCCAAACTGACTGATACAGAGAATTTACAAGAAATGGAAGATGCTCCTCCATTACTGCATCAAGAAGAGCATCTTGACGTTCTCACTAAAACTGGTGAAAAAACTGGAATTTCCAAGCCCAGGCAAGTTCCCTTTTTAATCTCTCTTTATCACACCAATAATTCAACTAACTGCAGCCAACTCCAATCAATGTCACGCTAAACGACGTGGTTTCGCTACATTAATTCTGTTGGCATGTCCCAGGAGGAGCTTAGCTTCTGTGCTTTATTCAGTGACTCCAAATTTGTCTTTTCCGTTTTTAATCTGAAAATACTTTCTCAGTCTGTTTGGCTGCTGAGAAAATCAAATGAAAGAAAATATTAGGATTGTTGTTTCCCTTCTCTTTCACTAAGTCAACAATTATTAATGTTGTAGAGGAGCGGTTCATCGTGATGGCGATTACCACAGAGCGGTTCACGTTTGGATTTTTGCCGAGAGTACGCAACAGTTGCTTCTGCAAAAGCGAGCTGAATGCAAGGATTCGTGGCCTGGGCTATGGGATGTTTCCAGTGCTGGTCACATATCTGCTGGTGATTCATCAATTGTTAGTGCTAGGTAAGCCAATTTGGCGATTCTGTTTCGAGAATATTTCTTAATTTTTTTCCTGTTAAAGTTAAATTCTCGTGCAATTAGGAGGGAGCTTCAGGAAGAGCTGGGGATTAACCTTCCAAAGGATGCATTTGAATTGATATTCGTTTTTCTTCAAGAGTGGTCTGTGAATATATCCTTTTCTAGATTTTGGTTTCTGCTGATTGTTTGTTTTGTTGTGAGCAATGGTGGTAAGTCTCTTTGATAGTTGATCAAACTTACTAATTTTAAATTTGAATGCAGTGTAATAAATGATGGCAAATTTATCAATAATGAATATAATGATGTATATCTTGTAACAACTGTGGATCCAATTCCTCTAGAGGCTTTTACTCTTCAGGTGAGTATGTTTATTTTCATTCCCAACTGAATTTTGAATCCCTTCAGCGTTGTAAATTGAACTTAGTCCTAATACTTGAGAAATCCCATAGGGTATCTGCATTTAAAACCTTTTTTGTTCTAATACTTCTAGATCGTGTCAAAACTGCTCATCATATTCTTGTGCGACATGATATCCTTGGCTCTTCAGCTTCATTATTTTATCATTGTATGTATTGATCTAGTTCTTTTTGTAATTGTATCAACTCATAGATGTCTCATTCATAGTTAAAACTTGACAGCAAACTTTAAAAGAGGTTATATTAAATATTTACTAATTTATCTGACTCTGAATTTAAATACAAGCTCTATATTAAAATGTGCATTTTGGCCCATTTGTAACAAATTGCTTCTACAATGCTGGATATCAAATTCATTAGCCTTTGACTTATCTTTTTCAATTTTGATTGAAGATACGGTCTTGTACTTAAATCTGAAAGTTTAAAAAGATTCCACGACTTTTCCTACCCATTATTATTTAGGATTGTATTGAAATTCTATGCTTTAATGTGCATTACCTATTAAACTATGGCGCACCTGATGTTTCACATCGTATTGATAATAGATGAATGCTTTTCAGCTGATTAAAGCATAAGAATCTGAATGCAAATTTATGCGTTTATTCTAAGCCAGGAAAGTGAAGTATCTGCTGTCAAATATATTTCCTGGGAGGAATATAGAGGTTTACTTGCTGAAGAACATCCTAATTATGTCCCATATGATGTAAATGAACAATATGGTCAGGTGTTTGAGACAATTAAGAAACGGTATGTTAAACAGCAAATAATTAAATTTCCATATTTTGAAATAGAGTTTGTATTCACAGAAGACCTTTAAAACAAAATTATCTTTGTGCATACAAGAGATACTTTGCTGTTGACATTTTGATATTCTTCTGACCTGTAAATATCTTGTGAAAACTATGGCATATTCTTGGCTGCCATATTCAAGATTATGTTTCTTGCTGCTTCACCTTGCAGGCAAACAATAATTTTTTTGACATCTTTTTTGCTAAATATTCAGTGAAAGATATGGCAGGTGAATTTACCTCACTGAATTATTGATTTTCTAATAATTCTTTTTGTACTCATTCCACGTTCTCAATGCACCTTGCTAAAGGTATAAAGAGAACAAGGTAGAACGCAGCTTGACTCTACAAAACCAACTCCGTCGATATGCTCCTGTTTCTCTCAATGCAGAGGTTGGTCTGCTCTCTCTTCTAGTTTGAGCCATTCTATCTGATGTCTTATTACTATAATATTTATTTAATAATTACCTTTGTGCTTTCAATGTCTGTCAGATTTGGGGTAGAATCCTCTTCTTACAATATTATCCCCGTTCATTGATTACTCTAGTTATTTCGATTGTACTATTGTGGTAATTGGCATTCTTGCTCAATATGTGTTCACTTGAGTGGTAATATGTTCATCATCAAGAGGTTTGTATTTTGATAAGGTGTCATGTCAAATTCTAGTTATGTTAGTTTGAATCTTATGGTATCTATCACGGTATCAATGTCCATAATATTATTATTATTACATAATTACATTTCTATCTTTCCCCCTTTCTCCTTTCTTGGATTCTTTACACAAGTACTACTAGTAAATGAAATTCATTATTTTGTACTTCTCACTGCAGTTGTCAGGTCTAGCAGATGGAGACAAGGATGCATTACATTTACTCATTAAGGCTGCGAGAGTTCTGGATGACATCTTTTACCTACAGGTTTTTTTCTCTATGTTAATTTATTAATGGACATGTTTATGTACAGAATTAGGCAAGTATTATTGTGATCTAGGACCAGCGGTGTTCCTGAGCAATAGTCGCCCTTGGATGTTTCTGACCTAACCTTGACCATCAATTAGAAGATAATGTGAAATTTGATTTGTATGGTTGGATAAGGATTATTGGACACCCATCCAATAAGAATTGATGTTTTGCCAAAATTACAATTAGGATTAAATGTCTGTAATTATTTTCATTCAACAATATTTTTAAGTGTAAATGTTCCAGTATATTTTATTTTATTTCATATCAGAATTTTTCAAAAAGAAATCCGTTTATTTTAGATTTCATAAAGAATGATTTAAGTAATCCGTCATTCTAGAGAATTCCTAGTAGTTCAAAATTTAGACAAGATTTTTCTTAATTAAGTTCAATTAACTTCTTTTTTCTTTATTTAAATTTCAGTTTTTCTTCATTGAAATTCCTACACTAGTTTTTTATAATGTGCGTTGCACATTGTTTCTGGTTTTAGGCATTCCTTTTAGTCAACATATTTATTTCAGATGTGAGGAAATTAAAAATATATTAGATAAAATAAGTATCTGACTTGTTTTTATAAATTCGTGATCTTAAAATTATAAATGACACTTAGTAGGAGTTTTGAATATAATGTCATAAAATATTATTTAATTTGTTTTCTGTTTGGAGAAAAATGTACACTATTAATTGAATATAAAACACATTGTTTTAATAGTTGAAGTCTTCAAAACTATAAAAACTGGATTTTTACCTTTCTAAAAAAAAAAATTTATACTTGGTCAATTGAGAAAAGAAAAAAAAGATAGAGACAGGAAACTGAGAATGACATCGAGGAAAAATCAAGGAGATAATGTGATTGAAAGCCTGATCAATTATATTTGTACCAATAATATTTTGATTCTCTCTCAGTTGATTCCACTTTGTTTCTATATTTTTTGGTACTATATGTTTAATTGTTATTTTCAGAGTTCGTTTTAATTTTTTTACATAGATATTTTATTTTTTATAATAATATTTTTTACTAATTTCATATGATTGATAATTTATAGTTTGTTTGTGTCTTTGAATTTACTATATATGTTAATTTGAATTTGAATGCCAATAATTATCTAAGATTTAAAATATTTTTATTAAGTATTTTTTATTTGATTAATGATTCTCAAAACTGAATAGTTTTGAATTAGTGATTTGTACATCTATTATTTAAAAACTATGCAATTTATTTATTTTTATTTTTTTATTAAGTTTTCTTCTATTCGTTTTGTCCATCATTTCTTGCTCCATTCTCTCTCTCTCTCTCTCTCTCACACACACACACACACACACACACACACACACACACCCACACACACACCCACACCCACACCAACACCCACACCCACACACACCCACACCCACACACGCACGCACACCAGCTCTAAGCCAATCCTTAGTTTCTCCCATTTGTATCTCATTTACCACCAACCAAATGATTCTTGCTAATGAACTCATGCTTCATTGTTGTTTAGATGGATTTGTGGTTGTGAACAAGTTCCTCACTTCTTTTATTTTCTTTGTTTCTATAATTTTTTTCTTATCTTATTTTATCTTTGATTTTAATTATTAGATTTTTTGTCATTTTTTTACTAATTTTTGTTATTTTTTATTAAATTTTATCTCTGTCTAAATTTGATTAAATTTTGCTATTTGTTTTAAAAACTGAAGTATGTATGAACTATTTTCACAAAAGATAGTATATGCCATTTGGAATGGGAGTTTTTTTTTTAAATAAAAATTAAAACAGAATAATAGTTTCAACCAATCAAATATGATCTTTAAAAGATAAAAAGTATTTAAATTTCAAAAGATAGATTGGTCAATTAAAAATTTTAAGAAGGGTATTTTTGGAATAAATGTTCCTCTCTACCCTTTTTTCTATATATATAGTATAGTATAGTAAGGATGTTTCTTCTTTCCTATGAGTTTCGGTTTATTAGCTATAGCTTATCACAAAACTTGATATATGAGCCCATTCTGTGCTCTTGACGTTGACAATATTTGCTAACTTCTAGTGACACCTCTGTTGATTCCCCAATTAATCAGCTTTGGTACAGCAATCCAGCTCTAAGGGATTGGTTGAAAGAGCATGCTAACACATCAGAATTGGATGAGCTAAAATGGAAGTATTATTTGATTAACAAGAGCCCATGGTAAGTGTTTTTTTTTTTTTTGGCTGCTACTTTGAGTTGTCTGTGTGCATGTGCACATGATTCTGCAAGAAAGGCGGCTTCTATGTTCTGCATGATGTCTGTGTCATTCCCTTTAAAACTTGTATTATCCATGAAACTAGCTGAATGGTCTATCGTGCTTTCAGATTTACCCAACCTTGATAAGTAATCACATTGTCTTGATATTTTACCTGTCATTCGTATCTGTCTACATGTCATAGGACACGAGAGAGTTGTCTAGAAGAGTAGGAGATGGAGGAAAAGAATGTGGCAATTGATGTTTTAAGTGGATGTCTCTGATTCTTCATAACTTTTTCTCTTTTTTCTGAGCTCACTTTTTCAAGTAATGGATGATGGCAGAAAAGTGCTTGATTCTTAGCAAATGAAGTTAATGTTCTGACTTCATGAACCAAGCCAACATTGTTCATCTGTGAATCTTTTAGTTGAGAAAATAACATCCTTCAATTCTATCTGTTTTCTTTCAACAGGTCCTGTCTTGATGAGGATAAGGCATTTTTGACAACAGCTGATTCAGCCATAAAGTTGCTTCCTGAAGCCACTAAGCCAGTAAATGGTTGGAAGGGTCTGGAATATAAGGCATCATTCCCAATGCGAAAACCACCTGGTGCAAATTTTTATCCTCCAGACATGGATAAAATGGTTAGTAATGAAAACCTCAGAATACAGTTTGAGAAAGTACTCAGTGTACAGTTGCAAAAGTGTTCAGTTTCAATTTATAATCTCTTCCTTTCATATCCACTATTTAAACAAATGAATCTTTCATGTTGTAGGAATTTGAAATATGGAAAGGAAATCTGACCGAGAAACAGCAAGTTGATGCTACTGGTTTTTTCACTGTTATCAGAAGGCTTAGTGAACTTGATTTGGACTCTTCTCTATCAAAGCATGAAGTTGATGTTACTGGTCATTTGATGGGTGCTCATGATCTCTATAGCATTCCATTCTCAAAAGAATATAATTCTATGCTCACTAGGGCTACGGAATTGTTGCATAAAGCTGGGGATGTGGCTAGCTCATATAGGTAAAGTGCTTGCTAGATTTTTGTTTATGACATCTTATTATAGACACAATGAGTTGAACTCCCAGCTTCACATTGCACTACTTCTTGCCATGTAGCTTGAAGAGATTACTACATAGCAAAGCTGATGCATTCCTTTCAAATGACTATCATGACTCAGATATAGCCTGGATGGAATTGGTTTGTGATATTTCTTTTGTACTTTCTTGAAATATTCATGGACGTATTCTGTAGTTGTTCCTATCAAAATCTGATGAAATTTTATTTCTATTTTCACGGTGTAGGATTCCAAGCTGGATGTTACCATCGGTCCATATGAGACATATGAAGACTCAGTGTTTGGGTACAAGGTAATATTTGCATATAGAAGATGCTTTTCATTTATCAAAATGATTTAAGATATGAAAAATATACCCTGTTCAAAGGTTCCAGTGACAGAGTATTAAAATTGCCTAGCATGATGACTGTTGATGATTTATTCGGGTGCAGCTAGTGATTAGGAACGTTATACAGTGTAGTTGGACATAATTTTGTGGTTAAGCTTGTTTGCGGGGCAAATGCAATACTTGGATTTTTTGGTTTTGGAGTTGACTTCACTGCCTTCTGTATGATGATGTTAAGTTACAGGATATATACTTAAAAGATTTGCTCCTACCTTCCTTGATAAACTTGAGTTACCATTGAAAGTAATAGGTTAAAAAATTGTTATACTTGATAGCCGGCAGGAAATAAATAGTAGGATATAAAGCAACTTACATAGTGGGTAGCAGCATATATGTAAATCAGCTTATTGTTGGAAAGTAAAGCGTCTTGAATATTGTTACAGATAATTTTCAACTGAAATAAGACCCATAATCATGTTGTATCGTTGCTGATTTAAACTTCCTTACATACTGTTCACGTTTGCATTCTCTTGAAATTTAGGCCACATTTGAAGCATTCATTGGAATCCGAGATGACAAAGCAACAGCTCAGCTTAAGCTCTTCGGCGATAATTTGCAGGTAATTTGGGTTTTATCTTTTCTCAGCAGTAAGATTTTTTTCTTGTTACTGATGAAGTATTATGTCAGGTTTTGGAAGAAAATCTTCCAATGGACAGTGCCTACAAGTCTACAGATATTAATGTTGCTCCGATTCGTGTCATCCAACTTATCTATAATGCAGGGGTGAGTTCAAGGAATTATTTATTGAATAAGGGGATCCGTTTGTTTTTTCCTTTTAGGTATGGAGGAGAGCTGGCTAATAGTGATTGAATTTCCTTTATGAAAGACCTTCAAAATGTATTAAGATATTTCAATTATCCCCTCAAAAAACAAATGCAGCTGATGGCTATTCCATTGGTTATTATCTGGGTAAACAACCAAGGCTAATAGGTCCATATTTTATCAGGATGTGAAGGGTCCTCAGACTGTTGCTTTTAATTTACCAAATGATGAGCGAATAGTAAAAGAACGAGGAACTTCAATGGTCATGCTTAAGAATATTTCAGAGGCCAAGTATGATTTCTTTCCTTAAATTATATGTTATTACTATTGTCTTGTTCTTTTATCGCTCTTGTAGATTTTTTTCTTCTTTGGTACCTAAATGTTGGACATAACTGTCGTTAGGTTCAAGCTTATTCTTCAACCCATAGCTGATGTGTGTATTGCCAAGGAGCAAAAGGACCTTGTAGATTTCGAATCTTTCTTTACACACACTATCTGCCATGAATGTTGCCATGGCATAGGGCCTCATACTATCACACTTCCAAATGGTCAACAATCTACAGTGAGAAAGGTCAGTGGCACATACGAATTTCATGTATTTAGATTTTTTTACATTTTATTCTTTCTCCTAATCATACCACAAAATGCCATAAGAAAGTTTGTTTTCAATCCTTAAACATGTCCTTTTCAACAACAGTGAAACCAACCAGGTCTGTTAAATAGCAGAAAGTAACAGCATGAAAATTTCATCATATATTAGGTGGCATTTTGTTCACTCAGTTCCCCCTTCAACTTTCAAACTGAGAAGGCAACTTTTTCAACTAAATTACTTACAAACAGTGTCATGGTACTTTTCAATTATTATTAGCATTAGGGAGTCAATATCTTCAATAATCTTCCATGTTTTGGTTTCTCGCTTTGATGTAGGAGCTGCAAGAACTCCACTCGGCTCTGGAAGAAGCAAAAGCTGATATAGTAGGGCTTTGGGCTTTAAAGTTTTTAATCAACAAGGTGATTACTTGCTCACATAAATATCCTGACGTATGGCCCCCCAATAACATGTCGACATATTTATATTCCCACCTGATATTAGTCATCCCCTTAATACACTGAAGCGAAGTTGAATTACGTAGTAACCGAAGAGTTAGGATGCGAACGTTATGTTAATCCAAGTATTATTTTTAACATACATTCCTTGTCTTCTGAAACATTCATGGCATCTTTATGGGCCTGAAAGTTGATGGAAGAATATCCTGTTTCTTCCACTTTCTCTTTCATTTTTTTTGTTTGAGGAAACTGTTTCTTCCACTTTCATTGTTCTTTTTCTAGTTAGTTATCTAGATAATTTATATAGTTTTCTACCGAGTCTAGGAAATGCAAAATTGTGAGGCTATACTTGGTAAACTGGGCTTCCTGTTGTATGTGTCTGTGTGTTGTCTATCTATCTACCTGCCTCTCTATTTATTCTTACATATGCATACAAGGAGTGTGCAGGATTTGCTTCCAGAGAGTTTGGTACAGTCTATGTATATTTCTTTTCTTGCGGGATGCTTTCGCTCAGTTCGATTTGGCTTAGAGGAAGCTCATGGGTAAGCTATCACTCATTCTTCTTTTGTCCACTGATATCAATTTTGCTGATCAGTTATCTGCTTGATATTGTCAGAAAAGGACAAGCGGTGCAGTTCAACTGGTTATTTGAGAAAGAAGCCTTCATTTTGCAACCAGATGAAACATTTTCTGTTGATTTCTCTAAGGTTTAATCACTCACAATCCCCTGTTGATGAATTTCTATCGCAAAAAACCTAATACCACAAACTTTATCTCATTTGAAAGGTTGAAGGAGCAGTTGAAAGCCTTAGTAGAGAGATACTGACCATACAGGCAAGAGGTGACAAGGAAGCTGCAAATTTGCTACTTCAGAAATACAGTAAAATGACGGATCCTTTAAAACTTGCACTGCAAAAACTAGAAACATTACAGGTACAAGCTGTGAATTCTTCCACTTGTCAATTAATGATTACCTGGCAATTTAACTAGTGATAGATTGCTGATTATTTAGGAGATTGGACAATATGCTTGTATTGAAGGGGAATGTACTCCAACTTTTTTTTTTGTCGGCGTAGGGGACAAGGGACCAAGACTGGCTTGCGATTTTTAATTCAGTATTTCAAGTAGATTTTAAGAGTCATTACTAATTATTATGGTGAAAAAACTTGTTTTATTTGTACACTGTCCTTTTGGCGGATAAAACCTGCACTTCAATGAGGGTGGATACACACTGAAATTGCATGCAGAGTTTTGGAACTAGACATGTTTTTTGTGTTAGAAGTTGTGCCACTTAATTAACAGATGGGATTAGAGGTTCATACGCTTGATGAAAAGAGAG
Source organism: Croton setiger (assembly GCA_948099555.1). Classification (NCBI taxonomy): domain Eukaryota; kingdom Viridiplantae; phylum Streptophyta; class Magnoliopsida; order Malpighiales; family Euphorbiaceae; genus Croton; species Croton setiger. Next base: position 19,057 of record CANUEY010635113.1, read on the forward strand.
ATTTGACAAAATTATTAGTTGAACATAGTTCATATTTCATTGGTTAGCAACTGAAGAATAGTTGTAGATGGCATTTGGAAAGATTAATTAAAAATTTCTAATTACTTGTGTTCTATACTTTTTCATCATTGTGTTGTTGCTGCCTGTTCTTTTCAGGTGCCAGTGGATATAGCTCCAAAATTTCTGGTAGCCGATGAAATACTGGAGTAGAGGCTGTCTGCATTCATCAGGCTCACGCCTTACGTTTGAGTTGCCCGACTTTCATAATCTAGCCAAGTTCTGATTAATTAAATGTCAACAAGTGTATTAATTTTTTTTAAATAAATAATTTCCTCTGAAAGTTTGGTGTATTATTATTTGAGTATTTATGATGGCATTCTTTTCATATTTGCCCTGAATTTGATCATTTTCAATAAGAAATCCAATCCTATATATGATTTGACGTTCCTTTCCTGCAATTATTTGAGTTATTTATTTGTAGACATGGCCATGGCTGGTTAGCCTTTTGGGCCTGCCGAGTTAACCGGCCCAGTCTGCCAATAGATCGAAACCATTTGAACCGTAATCGGAAAGTTCAAGTTATTTTTGAATCGGTTATTTTCGATAACGGAATCGTCGACGAACCGTACCTTTTAACGGTCGGTTAATTGTTTTTATTTTTTATTATTTTCTTTTAAAAAATAAAAAAAAATAAATAACAATAAAAAATAAATAAATAACTGGCCGAACGTTTGAAAGAAAGACGCGATTCGCTGGATTCAGCCGGTTAAAGTTTAGAACTTTTACTATATATTCAAGGTCAAATAATGGGTCTGTATAAAATATTCATATATGATTGGAGTGTCGACTTGAAATTGAATTAAAAAAGACCAACGTTGACAAAAGTGTAATATATGATGTATGTATGTATTTTCCGAATTCTGTAGCAAAAGAGGAGAATAAGTTTTGCAAGTTTGTAGTGAAGAAATGGAGCAGACTGTTGCATTGGTACAACATGAGTGCCTCGACGTCCTCACTAAAACCGGTCAAAAAACTGGCATTAGCAGACCGAGGCAAGCAATTTTTTTCCCCCCAATTTTATTACTGATAAACTCAACAGATTTAAATGTTTAGTAGGAGATCAGAAAGCGTGTTTTAAAATGGTATTCAATAAATTTAAGCGCATTTAACAGTGTTTATGAGTTTGTAAATAAATTCTGGATAATACCTTTTAAGTAGTGTAAGTTGGAAGAGCTCTAGCATTGTTTATGTTTGAATTTTACGTACTTGAAATTAATAGAAGGAACTGATTGTTGTATTGGCAATGTAGGAATGATGTCCACCGAGATGGAGATTACCACAGAGCAGTTCACGTCTGGATATATACAGAAAGTACACAGCAGTTGCTTCTGCAAAGGCGAGTTGACTGTGGCAAGTGGGATATCTCTGCTGCTGGCCATGTATCTGCTGGTGATTCATCTCTCAAAACTGCAAGGTAACTCTCATCTCATGGATTCTTGTTTTTTTTTTCCCGTATTCGACTTAGTTAATTATTATTAATTATTCAGGAGGGAGCTTCAGGAAGAGCTTGGCGTTATCCTTCCAAACGATGCATTTGAGTTATTATTCGTCTTTCTTCAAGAGAGGTTTTCCCGCCAAATCCTTTTCTACATTTTCTTTTGTTATGGTTTTTATAGTTCCCTGGCTTCGATTTCATGGAATATCTCATCAGGAATTTAGGTTTTGTCATAGTATGAAACGATTATTCTCGGATCTTTCATAATTTATTTATATATTTATGCTTTTAGTTCATTAACTACTTTCCTTCAACCACCCTCAGTTGATTGCTGGTAACTTCACATCTGAATGCAGCATCTATGGAAAACATATCAATAACGAGTTTGATGATGTGTACCTTGTAACGACTGTAGATCCAATTCCTTTGGAGGCATTGACACTTCAGGTGAGTATGTTAATGATTATTGGCAACTGAAGCATGAATCCATTTGCCAGGTAATTTCTATAAAATTAGTTCACATACTAATTTCACCCTTTCGATGGCCTGGTCTGGTATCTGAAACTTCAGAACACTTAGGCCACTTGTTAATTATTGTTCTAGCAATTTTATACCAGTTCAGTTATGTTGCATCTATCTGAATTCATATTTATGCTTTTTCTCTATGTTAGGAGACTGAAGTATCCGCTGTCAGATACATTTCTTGTGAGGAGTATATAAGCTTACTTGTTGATGAACATCCTGATTATATCCCCTGGGATGTAAATGGACAATATGGTCAGCTCTTTGAGATAATTAAGAAACGGTATGTTATGCTGTAAATATTGTTATTCAATTCAGTGCACATCTTTTAACAAATGACAAAATCACCTTTCCTGTGAAATTGACTTTAATTTTTCCAAGTTTTTCACAAGTACATGGATCATGAAATAATTTACTTCGATTTTTTTTTTTTTTGTTGGAAGCATTTTGTTTACATCCTTAAGATCTATAGCGTCCAAAAAAGAAAAATCTATCAGCAAAATATCATTTTGATATATGATTGAGCTTCCAAAAATAGAATTTCAGTGCCTTTCTTTTTTCTGTTTCTGTTGCGAAAACTTTAATATTGGCTTCCATCACAAAAAAAAAAATTCTTCTGTTGTTTTTCTCCCATACAAACAATTTTTTCAAAAATATTTTATCCATATGTAATATATTCGGCACAAGATGAATAGCAGGTGAATGTCACCACAAACCATTCTTGAAAAGTCTGATAATTTTCTGCTTATGGTATGTGTTCCATCTAATTTGCTGAAGGTACGGAGAGAACAATGTAGCACGCAGCTTGAATCTACAAAAGCAGCTCTGCCGATATGCACCTGTTTCTCTCAGCGCAGAAGTTGTCTGCTTTCTCTTCTAGTTTCATCTATCTCTGAGCTGTCTTTTTTTTTTTTTGGAATGAAGCTGCCTTGATTTCTATAATATTTGTTTGATCCATAACTTTTTGAGCTTCCAAGTCAATCATATTTTTTCAGCAGCAATTTCTTATTGCGATATGTTCGCTTTCTGCTAAGTATTCTTTACAGTATTGTGTTTATTGTAAGTCTCACTCAGTATGTGTAAACTTGAGTTCTAAGTATGTCCGGTGACAATAATATATTTGCCACTTTATAAACATTTTATGAGTGTGACATTTGAGAGTTTGGTGTATCAAAAGAAAATTAGCTTGTGCAATAGACGGTGAAAGTTTGCATGTCCACTATTGACCTCAAGAATAAGAGTACAATAAAAAAATATTTAGTGCTTTTTTTTTTCAGTTTGACAAATGATAATTATTGATTAGAAAACATGGCGAAGCTATCACATCACCTATTTGGAGAAATTAATAAAAAGATTGGTATTTCTCCTGAAGTAAAAATGTCGAAGGATTTTATGCAATCTAAACATTTTTTTTTGTCGCAATAGCAGCTAATCGAAAGGTTTGAGTGCTAAAGGTGTCAGGTTATGTATATCTCGTCTGTTTTGCAAGTCCAGCTCATTTTGTTGAATTCATCTTGTGTATATTTTACGTGTTTTGCTATTTGATTGTATGCTTTTTCTATTCCTTCTTATATTTTTTTGTCAGTTTCATATTCTTTGTTGGTACTGGTAGTAAATCAAGTTCATTGCTGCAGTTGACGGGCCTATCAGATGGAGACAGGGAGGCACTGAGTTTACTTGTTAAGACTGCAGGAGTTGTGGATGAAATCTTTTACCTGCAGGTTCTTTTATCACGTTTTATTTATTTGAGGATACATATTTGCATTTAAATGACAATAGTAAGCAGCTTGCATCTTTATAAGTTGCTGAAATATAAGAAATTGTTTACAATGTATTTGTATAATTATTTTCATCATTGAGTTTTTAATGCATGCATATATACTTTAAAAGGGAATAACTATATTGTGATCAGAATATTATGGAAGCCTTTTTTCTATTTACGCAAAAGTATTTTTATGTAATTGTTGAGGACCAGGTTTTCAGTTTATTGCGAAAAGCAATCTAAAAAGTGAACAATATTTTTTTCCTGTTGTTACAGTTGATAATGTTCAGTTATTGCTAGTGGTGGCTCTGTTAATTTTTCCTCTTGAACCAGGTCAGTTGCAGCAATCCAGCTCTAAGGGATTGGTTGAAAGAGCACGCTGAAAAATCAGAATTGGACAAGCTCAAATGGATGTTTTATTCAATTAATAAGAGCCCCTGGTATGTTGTCTTCGGATTGTTCCTTTAAGCTACTTCCATGCGAGTGCATGCATATTTGAGATTATGAAAGAAGAAAGTTTAACAATTCAAGAAAGAATTACCATTCTTATGGACGTCTAATTTTCATACCCATTTCTTCTGTACTTGCTTTTTCATGCGAGGGTTTTTGTCAATGGTCAGATGTTGTTACTGATCTGAATTAACCAAGCATCCTCCGAAAGTTGACAAATTTCACATCTAATCTCTGAATCTCTTGTTTGATGAACAACCAGTGTGAACTCTGCAATGAAATATCTTCAGTAATAATCCATTCTCTATCAACAGGTCATGTCTTGATGAGAACAAGGCATTTCTGACTACAGCAGATTCAGCCATAAAGTTGCTCCCTGAAGCTACCAAAGCAGTAAGTGGATGGAAGGGTTTGGAGTATAAAACAGCTTTTCCTATGGTAAAACAACCTGGTGCAAATTTTTACCCTCCAGACATGGATAAAATGGTCAGCAAGGAACTCATCGTAAACTTTGAAAAAGATACTCTATATATCTGAATTTATCCTCTTCTTTTCAGGTCACTACTGACATCACTAAATTTTTCTTTTCTCTCTTACAACAGGAATTCGAATCATGGATAAACACTCTAACAGAGAATGAGAAACAATACGCTACTGGTTTTTTCAGTGTTATCAAAAGGCCGAATGAACTTGGAGGAGATTCTTGTTTGTCAAATAATATGTTTGTTGGCCTTAGTCATTTGATGAATGGTCAAGGTTTACTTAGTATTCCATACTCAAAAGAGTATAATTCTCTGATCACAAAAGCTGCTGAACTATTGCATGAAGCTGGGGATGTGGCTAGCTCACCTAGGTATGGTTTTGCAGGATTTTTTGTTTCCCATAGTTACAGATCATCTTGAACTTTGCTGCACCCTCAGATTTTGCTAAATCTTTCTTGCCATACAGTTTGAAGAGGTTACTTCATAGCAAAGCTGATGCATTCCTTTCAAATGACTACTATGACTCAGATATAGCATGGATGGAATTAGTAAGTACCCAACAAGTTTGTGATTTAACCTTCCCGCTGATTTTTTTCCCCTGCTGGGATCTTGCCATCTCTTACATTTTAGCATTGGATTATCCAATTTGACCAAGTATTATAATCCTCCACTAATATTATACTATGCACTGATTTCTTAATGTGTTGCTATTGCATTTCATATGTTTCACTTCTAGTACATAAAAATGTAAGAAATAATAGGTTTTAAAGGAAGATATCAGATGAATAGATATCAAAAAAAAAAAAAAAAAAAAAAAAAAATAAAAAAAAATAAAAAATTTAAGTGTTAGGTTTTTTCATTTTATTTAAAACCACTGGGTGTGTAGGATTATAAGATGGACT
>CANUEY010635150.1:0-30356 GCA_948099555.1 Croton setiger
ATATATTTTATTATTTTATTTAAGTTCTAATTCTATATGATGTATGACATAATAATAATACATTATAATAATATAATACATTTTATTCTTTTATTTAGTTGTATTTGTTAATTTATTTATTAATTATTCATTTTTTTTTTAGGGCTATACGGACTCGTCGTTCGTTGTAAATAATGAAATTAATTTTTTGTTACTAGTAAATAGTCTTTTACTTAATTCATTTATTTCTATACGATTATATGAATGATTCAGTTATAAATCAGTATTATTTTGTTAATTTGGATTTTGTTCTTACTGTCGTCTGTGATGCAGAAATTTGTGCGTATGAGGTTAAAATGGCTATAGCCAAGAAGAGATTATTGTTAGGGATTTTGGAGGCAAAATTTCTCATGCGTTGGTGCTTTTTAGATATTTAGCATATCTTATCCTCCTCCCTGCATATATAGTTTAATTTAGTTTTCTGTATCTTTTTGTTTGCCCCCTTCTAAAATTTTAATTGGCTTTCAACCATAATTTTATATATTATCATAGTGATAGATAAAAACTAATAATATATCGATCCTGATGAAGACTAATTAATTAATGTAAATCATACTGCTTCTAACTTAATAAAAACTAATTAATAGAAAAAGTGCAAAAAAAGAAAAGATAAAAAGCAATTGCAAATAGTATTGGGGTTCAAGAAGATATATTTTTTTATTCTTAGGAATCTTGATTGAAAGTGCTTTAACCTATTGAATCTGTGGTTGGTGTAGTGATGTAATTAGATGAATATAAATGAATACATCGACACTTGTCTCTTTGCTAATTATTTGGACTATTATGTTGTCAATATTAATTGGTGTAAATTACGAAAGAGTCCTTACTGTATTTTGATATAATTTTAAATTACACAAAAACTTTGGTGTAATGGTAGGTGTATGCATGTATAACTTGATTTAATTGTTAATATTCATTCAGTAAATTTTACCAGGAGCCTTTAGTAATTGTTGTATACAAGTGCGAATTCGGAGTACATATTTATAGTGTCTAAGTTGGGATTGGTGGCAGCCTGACAAATATTGAGGGACTTATGGGTCTTCAAATCACAAGTCGGATGAAGTTAAGTGTGGATCGCGCTAGATCCTATTCCCTAATCCAGAGATCATGTGCTTGAAATTCTAAAGCTTCGAGACAGTGGGCTTGCATCTTTCTAAAACCCATTCTAAATAATTTACCAAGAGCCAAAGATGTAAATAGCAGAATTCACAAAATTAGGTGCACCAAATAGAAAAATTTTACAAAATTCAAGTAAATAGTAGATGAATTTTAAAATACACTTCAACATACTATCAACATCATTTTAGCCACAATACATATCAATCTCACCGGAAAAAAAATACAATAACAGTAAACATTCGCCAGAAAACGATCTCCAAATCACAACTTATTTACATGAAATCCAAGAGGAGAAGATAAGGAGTCCATTTATATGCATATCAAAGTATTCTGACAGTAGTAGGAGCTAGAAAATGTCATTGGAAAGTTCTGAAGTTTGGAGAGTTTTTCATTCTGACCATAGATCGGTGACAAATATGACTTCAATGGAAAACCGGTGATGAGGAGAGTTCATTGGTGAGCTCCTATCATCCGTCAGAGCAATGTACCATCAGTGATAAAAAAAATTCGATTGATCTTTTTCTCTCTCCCTGATTCTATTCACTCTCTTTCTTTCTCTTTAATTATGCCGCCAAAAAGAAGAAAGGAGAAAGGAAGAGGTGGTAGTGTTGGCGATGAGAGACGGTTGGAGGTGAAGGAACCAGTGTGACATCAATTTCTCTATCTTGTCACTGTTGTTGTTTTGTGCAGATGAGAGTAAGAAGATAGCTTTTCTGCATTTATACATTTTAGTCCCTGTAATTACTTAAAATTTTCATGTAAAAAATTTTATTTTTTAGATGTTAGAATTTATATACTGATTTATATATTATTAGGTATGTAAAAATCAATTTTCATACAAAATTAGTATGTAAATAATATAAAAAGGTATGCAAACCAACCATTAGTACGTAAATCAGTATATAGACAAACAATCAATTTACATACTGTATTACATACTGATGGTATGTAAAAAATCAATTTACATACTGATCGGTATATAAAAATAATTTAGGGGTATATAAGAGTAATTATCACAAAAAATCAATTTACATACTGATTGATTTGTAAAAATAATCTAGAAATATAAGAGTAATTATTATAAAAATAAATTTACATACTAATAGTATGTACAAATCAATTTACATACTGATTGGTTTGTAAAAAAATTAAAAATATAAAAGTAATTGTCAAAAAAATAATTTACATATTAATAATATGTAAAATTAATTTATATACTGATTAATATGTAAACATTAATTTACATATAAATCAGTATTTAAAAATATTTTAGGGGTATAAGTGTAATTGTCAAAAAAAAATTATAAATATTATGACATTTACTTAACTACAAACTTTATTGTACCAAAATAAAAAATATTTAAAATAGTCAAATTTTAAAATAAGAAATTACGTTCTGATCCATAACACATTATAAATTATAAATTTTTTACCCTCAATCAATTATAAATTATAAATTTATTTACTACCAATTCTCAACCACTACTCAGCTTGTTGGAGACTAACAGTTATATTATTTTTGTTATAAAGATATTTTTCATGTTTTTATTTTATACATAAAATCATATTTTTCTCTTCAGTAATTTTTTTTTTTAATATATATTTATATAAAATCCTCTATATCCATTATTAACATGGATATAGAATAAGTTCATCTCAAGAAATTATGTCAAAAAGAAAACAAAAACTGTCCAAATCTTATATTTAAAATTGGGAAAAATACTATTTTGTCCCTGATTTTTATCATAATTAACTATTTTATCATTGCATTTCTCAAACTAGTATGTTTTATACCTCTATGTTCACTTAATACACTAAAAAGTTCCCCCTGTTGATTTTTTTTTTTTATATTTTTTCCATTAAATTTAAACTTTGAACACAAAAAATAATTTATATTGTAATATTATTTTTATATTATATAAAATATTATAATAATATAAAATGTTATAATAATATAAAATATTATAATAATTACATTATATTATTAAAATAGAAAATAAAAAAATGTGAAAACGTGAATGACATAATGGCCTGAACGGAAGCCTAAGCAAGGACCATTGCCACTGCCTTCATCGTCAATGTGTTACCAAATGACGTGAAGCTTGGAGACCAGTGAACATCATGGTAGCGCCCAACCCCTACCATGGCGGCTTGTGGTGGAGAACCAAGAGGAAAGGTCCCATGAGTTTAAAATTTTGCTACATTTTCTCCTTCAATTTCTAGTAGTTCGTTGGTCAATTGGATAATCGGAGATCTTATTATAATTTCTTTTGATGAGAGCTTTATTTTGATATCTCTTTTGGTTGATTTGGCTGCCGAAATTGAGAGATAGGTTTATGAAATGGTCAAATTTTGCAAATGATCCTTCTGTCATGATTGAAGCTTGAAATCTCACATTAGATATTATTGAGATTTAATATAATATATAAATTAGATCAACTAATTATTTAATCAACTTGTATTAACTATTTTAAATTAATAAATTTGAATCTAAACAGTTTATTAGATGTACAAAATAAATGGACAGAACAAACTATTTTAAAAAATACAGAGACATTAATAAAGTAAAATACGGAAATAAAATGGGTATCCAATTTAAAGTTAGAATAGAAATTTTAAGACAACTTATCAGGTACTAATTTTACTACAAAAACTATATATCTATATATATACATAGAGAGAGAGAGAGTTACCACGTGAAATTTTTTCTTTTTTATAGTTAGGAAGAATTAAAGTTACCATCCTAAAATTTTACTCCAATTTCACTTGTAAAAGTCACTAAAACTCAAGTTGAAAAAGAATCTAAGGAATTACAATTTGTTTCTAAAATTAAATTCATTATATTTTAAAGAATATGGCGATTTTTTTTAATGATCTAATCCAAAAAAACTTAATTTTAAAATCAAAAATAAATATTTTATAAATATTATACTAGAATAATAAAATAAGAAAAAATAAAATAATTTTAAAAAATAAAAAATTTGTGAAAAATAACAAAATATAAAATACAAATAGCATAAAAACAATATAAAATAATAATAATGTATAAATCAATAATATAAAAATAACTTAGAGGTAATAAATATATAAATAATGTAAGTAAAAAAATAAGTAACATTAAAATAATACATATAACTAACAATAAAACCATAAATTAAAAAAAGAAAGAAAGAAAAAAAGGGGATTTTCAATTTTGTAATTGGGCTGTTTCTATAGGCCGTGACGTAATGATATCCGTTTTCAGCAGGCCCAATGATGCAATACAACTAACAAGAGAGTGTCAGGCTACCTGTAACACTATCTGCTATTTGGACTGTCAAAATGATCTGGCTAGAAAAAATATAGAAGATGTATACTACATCCTTTAATTTTAGAGGCTTGTTAGACATTTAACTCAATATTCTCATATGATTCAATTCTACACGATGCTATTGTTTTTCTCTTTCTTCGTCTTTGTTTGTGGACAGTAATAATAGATTAAATGCAGAATCAAATTAAGATACATGAATTTTGGCTGCACCGATCATTTAGTTGATGGGTTATTTTAATTTCTACCGATCAGTTAGGGAAAAACTCAAAGCAGAAATATGTTTGTAATAGAGAATTGGAAACAATATAATAGTAAATCGTTCAACCTAAAATCGGTATGAACATTAGTGGATTCGCCTTTATAAACCTTGAAGTCAGACTCCATCTATCTAAATTAAGCAATTAATATATGAATTTTCCAATCAAATTGCACGATTGAATCAGAATATATGCAAAAAAAAAAAAAAATTGATTTTGTTTTTGTTAATTGCAGAATAAAAATATATGGATTTTATTTTAGTTTGATTTCCATGATATAAATTTTTTGTTTTTGATCTGAATTTAATTTATTTTGTTGATTTGTTAGTGATGGAGCAAAATTCCATTCAAAATAATTCAAGATTCATTAAAAATAGCAACTGAGTTTGAAAAAATCGGTTATCGTCATTTGAGATTTTAGTTAATGATTTGTGTTTGTTTTCTTTAAAAAAAATTATAACATAACTAAAAATTAAATAATAATATCAGCTCGAATCAAATAGAATCATTGCATAGCTTTTTAATTTAATTCAATGTTTAGAAATGGATGGTTACCAAATCATCTTCACAATTTCTATTTAAGAATGTCACAAACTTAAATCTGGGTTGAAGATGCTCTTCTGCAATCGTTTTCCATACTACAACGAGCGACATAAAATGTTGTATTCTCCGCATAGGAATACTGATTTGGCAGATATATGAAGCAACGTGTAATACGTTTGGTGAGAAGGTACCCTACCCTGGACAGGTGGTACGGTTTTAGTACATGGGCCACATTCCCGCAAAGTGTCAGATGTGTGACGCAAGACACTGTTGCTTGCTTGTCTCTGTATGCATGCACACACCTGTAATCAAATTAAGAAGTGAGCTGGCGTACTTATGACATGGCAGAATGCATGCTGATCTGTCATTTTGATACATGGCACCTCATCATTCCCATGCACCCTACTTGTTCTATCCATATGAACCCACGTTTCAGACAGTTTGTGTGACGTACCAAGCTTGACGTACGATAACCTAATAAATAAATAAATTGGATTTATCCAATTTAATGGAAAATAAAAAAAAATATTTAAATATTTTTCTCCACTCCAGTACTTAATTAGTAATTACAAATGTGATTAGCTGCCAAATTAGGGATTAGTAGAGATTCTATTTATATAAAAGAAAATATAGTAAAAATTTGAAAATTCAAACAAATCTTCTATATCTGTTTTCAGCAGATAGATTGAGATGGAAGGGCAGCTAGCGATTTGTACTGGAAGAATGCAGGTACGTTTGGAATCAAAGCGTGCATAAAGTAATTCACAATTGATTGCAAATTGTTGTGATTTCCTTTTCGAACTAGAAAATTGAGCTATGAAATTGAAGATTCTTCAATTAGGTTTATTCTCACCTTCGATTGTGTAATTGATTATGTCGAAACTGGATTGTAGAATTTGCATACAGATAGAAAGTAAATTCTGAATGAATATAGGAATACAAAGATTATTTTATTGGAACTATATACTGTACATAAATCATAAAGATCTAACTCTAATATGAAAGAGTAGAAACAAAAAGAATTTTTATGTAGAGATACATTCAAATCCTTGATCAGTAAAATTTGTTAGATGTTGGTCAGGAAAATGCTTTTGAATGAGGTGCATCCACAATGCTTGTCTCTTTTGTTTAAGTAAATGAATTTCAGAATCGTTTAGATTGTTCCAGATTCAGTTTCAAGCCTGCAGGAAGAGGACTTTCGGCGGAAGATTGAATGCATACACATTCTGAGATAACTGAGGAGGTGCGTTTCTGGTACAGGTATGAGTTTAACAAACCATCCAATAGGCCATGATACAGCTGCAATTAAAATACAAACTGCCCATTGTAGCATATTCAATCTTTCTGTACTTGCAAACTTTTTAAGGAATTCCACCATCACAACCTGAAGAACTATAGTTATGCCCACAATTCCTAGGAAGAGATGATTCCTGTGAATGCCTTTGAATACATTCTGCTTTTCCAAACTCCTTGCGTTGAATTCATTGAATACTTGGCAAAATACGAAAGTATTGAATATAATTGTATCATTTACCTCTGGAGTCACGTCAAAAATAGACTCACCCTGGAATTGTAAAGTCAGGAGGATTGCTATCTGGTATAGTGATTGAGCTAGGAGGTTTCTCCACATTATATTTGTTATGAGAGGTTCCGTCCGGCCTACAGGCAGCCTTTTCATTAGCTCATCGGTAGGCCTCTCTGTGGCTAGTGCTAGAGCTCCAAGCGTGTCCATAATCAGGTTTACCCACAGCAATTGTACAGCTGTCAAGGGAACCTCTCCTGCAGAAACTGCTGCAATAAAATTGATTACAAGAGCTGCAACATTTACAGTTAGTTGAAACTGAATGAATTTCTGGATGTTGTTATAGACGCATCGACCCCATCTTAAAACTGTGGCTACTGAATTAAAATTATCATCCAAAATCACAATATCTGAGCTCTCCTTTGCAACCTCTGTGCCTTGAATTCCCATTGACAACCCTATATCAGCCTCTTTTAATGCAGGTGCATCGTTTGTACCATCTCCTGTCACTGCCACAACATGACCTTTCTGTTTCAAGCATTGTACCATTAGAAGTTTGTCGAAGGGCGAAGACCTTGCCATCACGCATATCTTGTCAATCCTTTCCATTCTCTGCTCATGTGTGTAGTTGCGAAATTCAACACCTTCTACCACTACTCCGCTGTCTGCCTGTTGATCCGGTTCCAGTATGCCACATTCTGTAGCAATAGCTTTTGCTGTGAAAACATTGTCACCAGTTATCATTTTGACGTTCACTCCAGCAGACTTGCAAATTTCCACAGCTTTCTTAGCTCCCAATCGACATGGGTCCTTGAGGCCAACTATTCCTAGTAAGATCAAACCATCATCATTTACCCTCGGGCTTGCATTTTCATCTCTCTCGTTCTTCATTTCCTCCAATTTAATTTTTTTGTGTGCGAAAGCAATGCATCTAAGGCTACTTGCCGCCATGCCTTCGATTATTCTCTCAATTTTACTTCTTTCATCTTCATTCATGGATTTTATGATCCCACTGCTTTCATAATAATCTGAACACATAGCTAGTATCATCTCAGCTGCTCCTTTCCAGTGTACATGAATACTATCATCCAATTTCCTAATTGAAACCCCACTTCGTTTCTTCTCCGAATTAAAGGTTTCAACATGGAGAATTTTGCAACTTCGCTTCATTGCCTCCGTATCCATACCCAGCTCGGAGACAGCCCATGATAGAATGGCCTTCTCTGTTGGACTGCCTGAAAACTCTGGTACAGATCCTGATGCCGGTTGGTAGACACTACCCGTTGTGTTAAAACCAACTCCTTGTTGAAACAATTCGAGAATTGTTGGAGCGATTCCTTTGTAAGAAACTTCATCAATAGATTCTTGACCAAGCCAGAACTTGGTTACTTGCATCTGATTCAATGTCAAAGTGCCTGTTTTGTCTGTACAAATAACTGTGGCTGATCCCATGGTTTCACAAGCTGAAAGTTTTCTAACCATGGCTTGATCTTTCATCATTCTCTTCATAGAGTAAGCAAGTGTTAGTGTAACTGCTAACGGTAAACCTTCTGGAATTGCTACGACCACAATAGTGACTGCAGCAGCTATAATGTTTACAACAGCATTTAACACATCTCCTGTGCCTGTAATTCCGCGTCTGTATTCTGTAATCCCATTTCCATTTTTGGTATTTCCAGTGAAATACCTAATTAACATGACTACAAGAACTAGGAAAGCAACTGAAAGACCAACCTTCCCAATAGAGGATGTTAGTTTATCAAGCCTTTCTTGTAAGGGTGTTCGCTCGTTGGAATCTCGAGTTATTGAGCTCATCATTTCACCCCACGCAGTATTCATTCCAACAGATGTCACGAGCATTGAGGCATATCCATCTACAACTTTTGAACCAGAGAGCAAGAAGGGATTGCTTGTGGAGTTTACTTCTACATGATCACTTTCTCCTGTCATGCTTGACTCATCCACTTGTAAGGAATGTCCCTCCAAGAATAAGCCATCAGCTGCAATTTGATCTCCAATTTTCAGGCAAATGACATCTCCAACTACGATCTCAAATATGGAAATTTTTTGTCTATGGCCATTTCTAAGCACATCAATTTTGATGTTACTACTTATTTTAGATAGCTTGTCAAACTGCCTCTCTTGTCTAAAGTTACTTAGAGCAGAGACGACAATGACTAGGAAAACGGCAACAAAAATGCTTCCACCTTCATACCAACCTTCCTTTGCTCCATTCTCTTTGACACCAAAACCAAGAGAAAGACCAGCACAGACAAGAAGTATAAGAATAGTAGTATCTTTAGATGCGTCAATTACAAAATATAAGAACCCCTTTGGAGGGGGTTTATTGTAAGTATTAGGACCAAACATCTCACGCCGTGAGTTAAATTCATGGTCATCACCATTGATCCCTTGTTCTGAGTTTGTCCCAAGAGCAGTGGCAACACCTTCAACTCCTCTGAATTCACGGAGAGCAACAGAGTCTCTATCCTTCGCCATTTCACTAAGTTTTTTCTTGTCAATATCAGGAGCAAAGGAACTTGATATATGTTTATTGGATTTGATTGGCTCCACATCTAATATGGTATAGGAAACATTCTGAAGAATACCTGAGTGTTGATAACTGTTCTTCTCTGATACAATTATATCTCTTACGAGAGAAAGCATGGTGCGGACGGAATAGATTGTTAAGTAGGCAACACGCCATCTTTTTTGAGCTTTGGTAAGGGTACTGGTAAGCAATTTGCTGCAATCAAAATGAGATTGATTACTGCTTGCCATATTTTTTGCTTCTGCTAATTAGGAAATTGCAGAAAAGAACTAGGGAAAGAAGAAAGAAAGAAAGTTAAGAAGAGAAATAACTGGTTTAGAACTTCATTCTCATGAACTATGCCACAAGGGTGGTTTTATAACTGAAGAAAGGCGGTTTCAATTGGATACAAGTTTTATTTTATTTATTATTTTAAGATAAAGGAAATTCTTGTATTGTTCACATTTTCTTTCCAAATTGTTATTTACTAGTCTTTTTTAAAAACATACTAAAGTCTTTGAGCAGAGTCTACATTCTAAGTATTTAATGTTAGTAATGACTACTAGTTTATTGTCAAAAAAAGAAAAAAAAAAGACTACTATTTTGGGAGGATTGAAATGGAAAGCAATAAAAGGTTTCAGTTTTTTTGTTTTTTAAAACAAAATATCATGGGAACATGTTGTTGTGGTAATGATTCCTTATGCATTTGAAAGAGATATGAATGGCCAATTACTGGCCACGTAAATAGTTGAGCTCTCTAATTTGGATTAATGAAACATCCCGGAAAGCTCAAGAGGCTGGCCAACGCTGTTTCAAGTTGACCATTTTAAAACCAAGTTTTTATTTCTCTTCAAACTTGAAAGACGTACATATCTGCTGAGCGGCTGTATATTTTATTTTTGCACATTACTTGCAAGTTTTGGTCATCTTTTTTTTTAAAAAAAAAATAAAAATTTATGATTGCATCATTTCATTCTCCCAATTTTTATCTAATTCCTGTTTTGGCTTACTAAAGCCAAAGAAAACAAAAGAGAAATTGAAATCTTAACTCAAATAAACAGATCATTACCTACTTCTGCTGCCTAAAATACTTTTCAGAAGTTCATTTAGCTAGCTCTCTCTCTCTCTTACATAAATTACAAATTAATTTGTGTTTGTCGCATATATGTAAATCCTTGAAGTGTTTCTACCTGCCATATTTCTGAAAGTGGACAAAAAAAATAAATAAGTTTTTTCTTAACTACTGTTATAGTTTTCTGCCATAATTTGTAAGTGTTATGGTTTTGTTTTTTTATCTTTCTTCGATGTCTTATTTACTCTTTTTTCGTTTTTGGTTCTTAAAACAAAGAATTTTGTTAGGTAGTGACAGCAAGACCGCAAATATCAATAATGTTTGGAAAGTGATGTCGTCCGTACATGCACGGACCCATATGAAAGAACGCCGTTGTTGCTGCGGCTGCTGGCCGGGATTCAGCTGCCCCGGCCCAGCGTGTACTGCTTATAAGACCATGAAATCTGAATGCACAGAATCACTATATAACCTTAACCATATATAAACAAACACAATAATAATTTGTCTCTTATTTTTCCACGACTGACAACTTGTCATTATTCTATGCATTACCATCTTAGAGGATGTTCCGTAAAATCAGCTGTTATATGTTCATATTTTGTATCATCTATTTTTTAAACATTAAAAGTTAAAATTAAGGTTTTATTTGGTTTAAAATACACTTATAAGCCAATACACTTATCATTAAGTTTAAATTCTTTGTGGGTATAGGGTGAGTTAAAAATAACAAACTTTTCTTCTAACTTCTCCTTCTATTTTAAATCTTATTTACTCTCCAACTGAACACTTCAACTTAATATATGCTATTTAATATCTGCTTGTGCCCAATTTCTTGCTCAAATCTTGTTGTGTTTATAATCTGATTTTCGTTAATTGAAGATCATGGATTGTTTGTGTTTTGGTTTTAATTTTGGCAAAGGTGAAAGACTAAAATATATATGCTGATTTTAAAATTTTGGTTTTGTGAAGGTATATCTTGTGTCTAAGCTAGGAGTATTCTTTTCTTAATTTCACATCATCAAACTTTTGAGCATAAATAAGGAAATTACATGTTTAGCTATGCAGCTTGTTTTGCATTAGACTAGAAGCTACATGCTCAGTTAGGAATTAGAAGTTGCACTTGAGTTTGATATTTACATTTTATAAGTAATCTTACATTATTAGGGTAAAATGCATTTACATTTCATTTTGAAGAAAGAAGTCAACATGAACACTACATGAATATGCTTGGTTTTAGAGTTTGGAAATGACATTATAGCTAGAGTTGACATTTTAGGCCTAGGTTTGGTAAAATTAGATTTGTATTTTAACATTAGAATTCGCATGCTCATTTTAGCATTAGGATTTTGCATTTGCATTAAAAAGAAGCACAAGATGTTAAAAAGTAATTTTCTTTGCTCCTAAGTAATTTTATTTGCATTTGTCATGCTAGCAACCTAATAAAAAATTAGTGTTTTGAATTAGTTCTGCATTCAGGTTTAAAAATGCATATTTAGTTAGTAATTGGTATTAAAAATTACATTTTAACATTAGAGTTGCATGCAGGTTAATCTTAGCATTTTAGGATTGAAATGGTATTTCATAAATAATTTTACATATTTAATTCAAGAACTCATGTTTAATATACATGTTGCATTTTGAATTTAAAAGCTAATAATTTAGTTAGTGGTTTAGTATAGAAATAGTAATCCGAAATAGAATGGCATTTATTTATTGAGAAAATAAACATTATAGTAAATTGGGGTTAGAATTATTCAATCACATGTTAATTAGGAATTGAATTGTAAATAAATAAAAATATTAGGCTAAGGAACTTGATTGAATAAAAATAGAGCTTAGGATCATTTTGCATTTTGTCATAAATATAAGGATTAATTAATAATTTGTCATGCTTCATGGATTATTTGGTAATTTTACATGGCTTTGAGTTATTTTGGTAATGTTGCATAGGTCTGGGGCTGTTTTGACTAATTTTACATTTTTTGTATGATGGTTTCACTCTTAGAAGTCTTTAGGTATCATTTTGGTCATTTTCCAAAAATACATGAACTATTTTGTAGTTTTCCATGATCTAAAGGACCTTTTGATAATTTTATTTGTTTATGTGTTTTAATGTTAATTTTATATGCATGAGGGACTATTTGAGAATTATTCATGATTTAGGGACCTATTAGAAATTTGACATGGACTTTAGTACTGTTTGTAATTTTTCATGGTTCGTGTGCTTTTTATGAATATTTGATAAATTAGTGGTTCAATTGCATAGCTTTCATGTTTTATGTGTTTTATTGAACTTTTAATAAATGTGGGGTGTTGTGGGATTTTATTGTGGAATGTTTATTTTTTTAGGATTTTTTATAATTATTTTTTCCTAGTTGAGAAAGAATAATTAGACTTAGAAGTGAATGATTTACTTTTTCTCCATTTATTTTCTTGCATTTTATCATTTTAAATGAATGCTTATTTCTATTGCAAATGACCAATTATCGCCGATTAAAAACATCGCTTAGTCTCATTAATAAAAATGGTTTTTTTTTAAATAATTAAAATTTAACTTAATTTTTGAAAAACAAAATAATTTATAATAGGTTGGTAAATCCGAACATTAGTTAAATGAAATTTTAATTAACGTATCCAATCACTTAGAATTTGTCGATTTAATACCTTGTTTAATTAAAAGTAAATGAAGACATCTCTTTAAAATAAAATTGAAAATATTTTCATGAAAATTAAAAATTGAGTTGAGAATGCGGTGACTTTAAAAGGTTTTTTAAACTGAGTTAGTTTTTGGCATAATAAAAATTATTTCACTTTTTTTTATTATTTAAAAATAGACAAGAATTTGATACAGCAACAACCATAATAATAATAATCATTTATATGACTATTAGCGCCTTACATAACTATTAGCCACTTGCTTAATAGTAAGTCTATATCAACTATTAGTCATGGCAAAAAAAAGCTAAAATTTATTAGGGTCTACATAAATAAAGAAAAGGAGAAAATAAAAGCAGTGGCCACCTATGAATGAAAAGAAATACCATATGGGCCGCAAAGGAAAATAAAAAACGGAAAAACTTACACTTAACATTGTTTGGTGGAGGAAAAGTTGGAGTTATGTAGAAATAAGTGTTTGGTTTAAGAGAAATTTGATTTGAGGGACATGGAGATTTTTAAATTCACCCTCATGACTTTAAGGAAATTAAATTTTTTAATATGTGTATTGCATGAAAGTATGTTTTGAATCAAACAATATTTTATAAAAGATGCAAAATTAAAGAGAAATTTTGAGTAAATTCTCTCTACCGTATTATTCGTTGGACAATTCTTTAAGGTGATGATAAAACAGTAAAATCATTAAAAAAAAATAAAGATTTACATGTTTAGTGCTATATCTATTTATTATTGAGTGGAAATTTTTATTTATTTATTTTTTTAGGTAAGAAATTCTTTTTATAATAAAATAAAAGAAACATATAAAAGAAAGAAAATTAAAGCTATTTTGCATATGTAAAAGCTGCGGAACATGAATGACTTTTTATAAATGTGGCATGCTTAATGGCACTAGTTAAGTTTTGAGATAGTAAGACAAAAGATGAGGAAGACATTTTAGTTGACATAATTAATTAACATAATTATTTTTTTAAAGAGAAAGAGAAAAGAAAAGCTAAATTAAAATATCAATTGCTATTAGTAAAACCAAATAAGAAGAAGCATAAGCAACAACAAGCTTTAGTCCAAACAAACTATATGAATTTTCTAAGCTAAAAGAATAATAATAACAGTCATCTCTAATCTTATTCTATGACACTGATTTTACAACTCTATTCAAATATGTTATTAACCAAATACGCATTTATGTTTAAGGTCTTCAAATTTCGTATTATCACTTCCTTCCAAACCATCTTAAATTTTCTACGATCTCTTTTAGCCCTTAATCATCAAATACTCACACTTACAACCGCCGTATGAGGAAAAAACAAATTAGAGAGGAAAAAAACAATGCAAAGAATACTGCATTATTTGAATAAAATTGTTAGTTAGAGTGGAATTTTAAAATTTCAAAATACTATTGTAGTTTTATTCTAAAAAGAAATATTAGTTTGGTGAAAAAATTTTCATTTTTAATTAGGTTTGTGGTTATGAAAAGTTCAATTACACATAGCGGCGAATGCTGAGACGCTCTATTTACATAAATAGGGTGACCGTTAAAAAAATGTTTATTTTTTTGGAAAATCTCAAAGTATTTTTATTATTAGTTTGTGAGAAAAGCACGGGTATATATTTTTTTGAAAGTGCATTCAGGTTGTAAATATTAAATTGGAAAAGAAGTTATCTTTTTATTTTTGTCCAAAAAAGAATTATCCTCCATTTTCCATTGCGGGTAATCACTGCACCACCAGACAGAATCAGTATGCATTACTATTGAAAAGATTGTTCATCAGAGATTTTAACGATATTGATACACTTTTCTGTTAGACACACGTGGCGATCATATTTTTAGCAAGAAATTTGAATCAAATTTTTTTTATCATAACTTGACAGTTTCAACAACTTTTAGAGAATCTCCATAATTTATAATTTATATAATGTTAAAATGAATAAAATTTTAGCCTTTCCAACCTACTAAACATGATATGAACAATGAATGTATAGTGTAATGGACACGAGGGTTCACATGTCACAAATATGCACGGTATAATTGAACTACAAATCTTTATCTAAATGGACAAATTCAAACAAATAAAAAAAAAAAAAACAAATTAGTATTCAAAAGAAACAAAAGTACATTAGTATCTGAAAAACAAATTAAGAAAAGTAAAAATTAGGACATTCAGACCTGGTCTAACCAAGTGTTACGGATTTCACTATGTTGAATTTAATCTTAATAAATGCAAAAATCAACTAAAATCTGATAGTACACACAGCTTAAGAAAAGTCGGACACATGTTACACAAGAAATAGTACAAAAGATAAACAAAATAAAGAAGCAATCTTCAACAACATCGCCATCAAATTTGTCGTCAATAATGTGCTGGAAAAGAAATTAATAGCCAGCAATGAAACTTCATAGTTCCTTCATCCACAATATTCAAATTCTAAACTCTTTGTATTTCTATTTCTATGTGTAGCCACACACTATATTTGACCCTACTTTTCTATTAGTCAGACACTGACAACTTTTAAAAAAAAAATTTACAAATATACATGTTCATAATATATAATTTAATTGTCAAAACCAGATTTACTAAATACTAAAATTTTACAAATATTAAGTAAATAGCATATGAATTTTTAAAAATTCTAAAATACCCCTGGTTACCTACTGATGTTGCTCGACGAACTAAAACTATCAACTAACTATCGAAAACTCAAATTGAAAAGAAAAACATAAACTTCCGATTCATGCCAAAGAAGACCACCGCTGCCAAGCTCCATCGCCGCAATTAGTCACCTTCTTTGAAACAACCGTCCATATGCATGCCAACCTCCTTCATATGCTTTCTTGGAGACACTATTCAATGAGGAGAGAGATGAAAGCTGTGATGATTTTTGAATTTTCATGAAAAGGATGCGGTGGTTGAGATAAAATTGGAGATGAAGAAACAAAGAGGATCTTAAGCCCTTCAACCAGGATGAACTTGATTCTGGAAGACAACAGGTTTGCCTGGATTGGAGTTTCTCGGCCAGTTGGTGAATTAGTTGCTTTCCTAAGAGTCTTCCTTTGTTGGCTTGATAGTCCTTGCTTTATGCCTTACTTAGTTTGATGCTTTTACTGATATGTATAACTCTATCTAAACCTGTGCTCCAGAGATAGCTATCATACATTAATAAGGGATGTATGGATTCTCGAGATTCCCATAAAAATACCATTAGATCGAGCACCACTGAATTCGTATCCGGTCAAAATCTTGGCTAATTGCTCGAAGTTGGTAGCTCCGGATTTCAGTTAGATTAATGTGCGCTCGAGAAAGCCCTAACAGCAGGAAGAAAAGTGAGCTTGAGGCGGTTGTGTTCAATTGCAAGGACAGAAAAGAGACGATGAAGAAGAAGAAGAGAAAATTGCTTATTTACATTTTAGTCCTAAAGTTACTTATATATTTAGTTTAGCACTTTTAAGGATTATAATGTTAAAAAAATTATTATTTAGGTGTTTGAATGTAAAATAAAGTTTATATATTGATAGCATGTAAAAATATAATTTATACACTAATTTATATATTTCGAGATGTAAATATTAATTTTTATATTGATTTACATATTGAATCAATATGTAAATGATAAAAAACTATGTAATGTAAATTAGTATAAATAAATAATCAATTTACATACTGTATACATATTAATGATATGTAAAAAATAAATTTACATACTGATCAGTATATAAAAGTAATTTAAAAATATAAAAGTAATTATTTAAAAAAATCAATTCATATATTTTTACATATTAATCGATATGCAAAATTAATTTAAAAGTATAAGAGTAATATACTAATGATATGTAACAATCAAATTTACATAAATCACTGATTAATATGTAAAAAGATTAGAAGTATAAAATAATTTTACATTAAAAAAATTTATATACTGATAATATGTAAAAATATTTACATACTGACCGATATATAAAACTTAATTTATATACTAATCAGTACTAACCGATATATACAACTTAATTTATATACTAATCAGTATGTAAAAAATATCCTAATAGTATAAGAGTCAATGTTACATATAAGTTATCATTTATTTAATTTTTAAAATATTATGATATTTACTTAATTACAAAATTTAAAAATTATTATTTACTTAATTTTAACCAATTGAAATTATTACAATTTTTCTATTTGTAAATAAATCTTTGGGCTTCTTTTACTGGAAATTGAAGTAAAAGGATGAGAGCAATCAAAATCAAAACCGTTGGACTTGGTTCTGTGGAACTCTTGGACTTGCATCCATTCTGCAATTCAAAAAGGGTCACTAATTTGGGCCCAGTTCAATAGAAGACGGAGGCCCGAAAATCTAAATCTCTTGGTTACGTTACATTTTTCGGAAAATGACAAAACTAGAGTTCTATTTAAATTTTGTGAATAAAAGTAAACTCTTTGGTGTATTTTAGATAAAAATAGATATTTTTGTAATGTCTTTAGACAAGAATAGATCCTTTTAATATATTTAATATTTATATAAAGGAGCTGAAACTAAATAGCATATATTTTATGCTTAATTATAGAGATTAACATAATTTTTCAGAAATTAACAAAATAACACATATAAAAAAACTGAAACTATTCTTCATTTTGACCCTAACGGCATTAGTATAATCTTAACCCTTCATTTTAGTTTCTGTCCATTCACGATTCACGATTACAAATCTTTCATCTCTCTGAAAATCACGATTCACGATTCTGCAAACCCCCTTTCCGATTATTCATCTTTTCAAAAACCAATCTCTGGAACATTAACATTAATTCTTTGCAAATCGTTCTTCATCTAGATGTACTGCTCTGATCATAAGAATAATGGTGATTGAACCAACAATTAGAGAAAGGCTGCTGGAACGTGTTGAATGGTGTAGCGGGAGTTTCAGACGGAATCCGATGAAGTCATAGGATGGTAGGACAGCCGATGAAGTTAAAGGACGGTGGAGTGCTGACGACAAGACAATGGTAGTAAAGAGGAGAAAGGTAGTATATATTGAGCATTTTAGTATATATTTACGTTTTAGCAATACATGTAAATATTAGCTTAGTATGTTTAATTTACTAATTGATGTGAAAATTATGTAATTTTAAATTATTTTGCATCATTCATAATAATGGATATGGTTGATGGTTTTCAAAGCAGTATATACAAGGGTATATTCTGCTGTATATACTAATTACTATTATATTCATGTAAATATTCTGAACCTGTTTAGAAATGAATGAAGCAACAAAAGTTAAAGAGGCATATTGATTTTAAAAATTCATAAATTATTCCTTATATATATTATATATACTAACATATATACCAACCTATAAAAAGTATATTCTATTATATATGTTTCATATATACTATTATATGTATTATACATAAACTATATATACATAAAGTTCACATGCACTATATATACATAAAGTTCACATGGACAGATATGTGTACTATATATACATAAAGTTCACATGCACAAAGTTCTCATGCACGGATATGTGTACAGTATATATGACAGGATATAATTTATATATATTGGTATATATACTATAAATGTAGTCAATATATCTATTGACATATATAGTTCATAAGTCTACATGCAAGTCTACATGCAATTATATGTGTGAAGTATATATGTCAGTTACACGATCTTATCCTTACTGTTGATTTTCAGATAAAAATAGATAATTTTACTAATTTTCAAAGAAATAGATCATTTTCAAAATAAAACTTTGGGCCATGTATGAAATTTTTATAAAAATTGAGGACTGAATGAAAAAAGATATTTCTTCACTAATTAAACAAAACGAAAATCAAATCCAAAAGCAATCTCTGGCTCGCTCTTCACCGAGCAAAAGCAATCTTCTTTCACCGACATCACTGAGAAGGAGATGGTCGATGGTTATGGTGATAGCGATGGTGACGGCGACAGGCACGCTGAGGCAACGGCGACGGCAACGAGCATTCCAGAAGATGAATCTCTGGCTCTCTTGAGCATTTCGTCAAACACTTGGTGGACATTGTTTGCCTTCATCTTCATGCACCAGTTCAACCACCAGAAGTTCCACATTTCAATGTTAACTGCAATTCACTTAAAAAAACACATTTGTAACAGCAAATTCAATTGAAATTGGCACTTAAATTAAGGGGTTTGAGTAAAAACTAAAGAGTTGCAATTTTCTTTAGCCAAAAACATATCTGTAGTAGCAATTTCCAAGCAACTTGTCATTTGAATTAAAAGGGTTTTGGATAAACAAAAAGGGGTTGCAATTTCATTAAGAAACAAAAAAATCTTTGATACCAATTTCAATGCAATTTGACATTCAAATCAAGGGTTTTGCAAACAAATTAATGGGTGATTGTATTTAATAAAAAAATTAGCAATTCTGTAAACATTAATGGCAAATCAAACAATTTTTCAATCAAATATCCGAAACCAAAATCCATTCAAAATTAAATAGAAAATTAGAAATTTAAAAACGTACCTTCCTTAAGTGTTCAAGTCACCAGGAAAACATGTGGGAAAACGCAACAATAGGAAAGATTAAAGGAGCAGCTAGAGAGCTTCCTGCAATTTGTGTTTCTGGGGTTTTTCATCCACGGTAATTTAGCATCTGCATGATTTGCAAAGTTACGCCTCATCTGAAGAAACTCTTACTTGGCACGTCGGTTGCCTTTCTTCTCCTCCGGCGAAGATGGTTCGGTTGATCGGAATGGGAAGAGGCAGTGCGAAGAGAAAACGGCCATGGATAAACGAAGAAAAGGGAAGAGGAGAGTAGAAGCTCGCGCAAGCTGGAGGAGCGGCTTCGATCAGAATGCAGTAGGTGGAGGAGAAGGACGCCGGCGAGCTTGCAGATAAAATGTTTTTATGTTTTCTGGGTTTTCAATTTTAATGGAGGAAGAAGATTTCACGAAGAAATAATGGGGAAAAATGTTGGATTTGATTTTCGTTTTGTTTAATTAGTGAAGAAATAATTTTTTTCGTTTAGTCCTTAATTTTTATAAAATTTTATAAAAAGCTCAAAAGTTTATTTTAAAAGTGATTTATTTCTTTTAAAATTAGTAAAATTATCCATTTTTAATGGAAAATTAATGGTGAAGATAAAATTATCAAACAGAAATAAAATAAAAAGAAAAAATCATTCATTTTAAAAAATATTCGTGAATTATGTGAAAAAAAAAGTTGACTTTACATGAACTCAGCCATTAGAAAAAAATATTGTTATTCTTAAAATATTAATGGGTTTTCAAAGGGTCTTAATATAGGACTAAAGTTTGCCAATTCCAATTTAGCTAGTTTTCATTGTTGACAATTAGTGGAGTTTACATTATTTTTACCTATTTCTCTATATTAAATTATAAATCATCATAAATTTAATTTTTTTTTTATGATATTAATTATGAAGAAAGCATCTTCATTGTTAACTAAAATAATATATATATAAAGCTACTTTTTTTAAAGTAAATATAAAGCTACTTGATTGTATTTGATAATCTGTTTATTAATATCAACATAATAAAAAAAAAGATTGGTGCTCTAATTGTTACAATTACATGTAAACTGCTATCTATCTAACAAAAAGCACAAATGAAGAAAATGTATAAAATTATGAAGAAATATGGTGATGCTTATAAGCTATAAGCTTTTTAATTAGAGTTAAACGGTTAACATCATCATTCTTGCAAATTCTTCATAACTAACAAGGCCATCACCGTCCAAATCAGCCTCTCTTATCATCTGCTCAGCTTCTTCTTCTGTTAATCTTTCTCCCAAATTAATCATCACTTGCCTTAGCTGTAAATCAAACCGTTAATACATCAGCTTAACTTATCAAACTCTGTTTATAAACTTGCTCTAATGTGTATATGAAAATTCCTTGACATTCATTAGGTTTAATTTTTTTATTTGTCAAATAAATTAGGTATCCAATTTCTATTATTAATTGTGTTTAATCATGAGAGAATAATTAAATGCAGCCTCTAATCAACTATATGTAAAGTAACATTGTCCAAGATTAAGTATGATCCCCACACCGTTTATGCTAAATGATAAATCAATAAATTAAATATATACGAGTATATACACTGACTTGAAAACAAATGCAAACCAATAATTATGAAATATAAGGTATGGTAAGCGTCACCTCACTGGCTGATATATATCCATCCTGGTTTCTATCAAATACTTTGAAAGCTTCTTTTAGCTCCTCAGTAACATTCTCCTGCAAGAATCACCATAACAAGAACTACATCCAATTAGCAATATACTACTAATATCACATTATTAATTTAATTATGTTTAGATAATATATTCTTTCACATAGGAAAGTTGTAATTCCTCAAATTGAAAAATCTCAAAATGTCCCACTTCTCTATTCTATTCTATCCATCTTTAAACAAAAACATGTGAATTAGATAGGTTTTTGTTTATTATCGAATAATTAGGTTCAAATAATTGGGTGTAGGTGAGGAGATCAAACCATTATCAAAATGACCAAAAACCACCAACGTCGGTAGTTGGCTCTTAATATTTAAATGTGTTTAGTTCATCCAATTTTTTTTTTACCGAACATCCATTTTCTAGTTTAAGTTTGACAATTATATCATTAGATGTATTAATCTTGCTATAATATAAATAAAATAGAATTGTTGCATTTGGGTGTTTCAAAATGATAGAAAAATGTTATTCTTTTTGGAAGAAAATATAATTAAATTTACTCATGAAATAGTATTATGCTTTAGTTGTTTTTCAATGGACTATTCTTAACAAAGAAGAAGACGATGATGATTTGAAAAGAAAAGAACCTTCATTTTGCGTCCCATAATATTCAAGAACTCATCAAAATCTATGGTTCCATTTCCATCAAAATCAACTTCACTTATCATTTCTCGAACTTCTTCTTTTGTAGGATGCCCATCCAATGATTGTATAATCGCACCCAGTTCTTCCATTGTAATCAACCCTTTAAAACAAAAGTTAATTAGCTTGTGTTAAAACCTTAATCATTTCATTATTACAAGTTCAGTATATATATATATATTAAAGAAGAAGAAGAAGAAGCCAGACCATCTGCATCCTTGTCGATTATCGCAAATGCCTCACGGAACTCTGCAACTTGATCTTCTGAAAGTGTCTCTGCCATTAATTTGAATTTTGCTGGTAATTAATTAGTCGTAGAATATAGTATCAAAGAGTATATATGAAGGAAGATAGAAAGGAGTGTGTGTATATATTTGAGGTTTAAGGCAGGCTAGCTTAGCTGCAAAATTAAAAAAAAAAATGTATATATTAGTGATTTGATATGAAATAGTCTGAAAAACGCGTAAAATCCAAAATTCCATTCAACGATTGAAATATTCTAGAAAGTGGGGTCTTAAATCAAAAATCAAATGGTTGAAGTTGAATGGCATTTTACTTTAGTGTATATGAAATTGAGATTTCCATGTGGCACTTTATTTATGTTTATTTGCCTGTTCAACAGGAAAAAAAGTCAATTAGACTTTGACTTTTATATAGAGCTCACTCTTTTTTAACTAAAGGAATTGAAAGGGTAGCTACTACTTGTAAAAATATTCTAAACACCTGTATTAGTATAATGAGAAACCAATTCTTTTTCTTTTGGCAAATAGTTACATATTCTCTTAATGAAACCATATTTTAAAGGTTTAAGTATATTTTATCTATCTTGACTGTCAAAACTAAATAAATAAAGCATATTCAAAAATGAAAATCATATGAGGAATCTAATTAAGATTTATGCATATGTTAATTATAGTCTAACTTATAATTGACTATATTATTTAATTTTTAATATTTTATCATTCATAATAACAATCAAAATATATGTTTTATATTAAAATTTATAAAAATTACATTGATTTGAGCTAGTATTGGCCGCGGGACGGGACGGGCCACGGTTCAAACAGGGAAGGGACCGGGACCAGATCACTAATCGGCGGTTCATTGGCGGGCCGATTAATCAGCAGTTTACGATCATTGGCAAGGGTTAGTTCGGGCCGCTTCGATACAATCGGAACCGGTGGGCCTGACCGGTTTCCGATAATTTTCTTTTATTTTCTGCATTTATTTTAAGTTAATAACATAAATAAAAATTTTGTAGTGTTTAAGTTTTTGATAGCAATTTTTAATAATTTTTTAGGAACATGAAAAATTTAAAGTTTTAAAAAAATTCGAAACAAACAAAATAAATTGTAAATAGGATAAAAATAAAAATAGAATTTAAATAAGTTAGATTTTTATTAATTGAAAGAAATTTCTACCGAATTTAAAAATTTATAATAAGTTGAGTAATTAAGCTAAAATTATTAGAAAATATAAAATAAAAAAAAACTTGCAAATAAGTTTTCTATTTTTCAAGAAAAATTATTTTATTTTATTTTCATTGTAATAAAGAAGAATCAAAGTTCATATAGATCTCTTACCTTAATTGAATTCTCAAAACCTCAATTTTATTTTTTCACCTCAAATTTTGGTGGTAGTTGAGCTTTCGATATTTTCCGAACTCTCGTCGGAAGAAGAACTTCACACATCTTGTTTACATGCATCGACTAATACTCTATCTCTGACGCTGCTTTAAGATTTTTGGCTCTCAATTGAGTTCTTTTTTCGGAAAGTAGAAGTCCGCAAGAACTAAAAGTTTGCTCCACCACCACTGTTAAGACTCGCGGCGCAAAAACTTCTTTTGCAATTTTGGTCATGATGACCACCATTCGAAAATGTTAAAGTTGATAGCATTCGTTTACTCATCACCTACAAATACAAATTCTATGGACAATTACTTGTCAAGAAAGGAACTTGTACCAGTCCTTCTAAACCTTTTTTGACAATGAGAATAAATGAGAGACATTTCATTTTGAACCGTTCCTCCACTCGGTCCAACGGGAGTAGAACTCCCTCCAATATTAGTACTAGTAGTCGAATTATTATTATTTGAAAATTCGAGAAATAATTCATTAGTTGTTTGTCTAGTTTCATAAACAAGATTTGGACATTCACTTTTCATTAACAGGTAATTGCAAATTTTCGTAATAAGCATCTAAAATAGTTTCTAACATATCAAGTCTACACCTAGAACTGAAAACAACGGCAACAAAAAATACAGGTGGAATATTTTTAAAATAATGCAACATTTATTTTTCATTACTTGCACATAATCTTTTAAATGCATATCATTTTTAAATATGTGCAATCTATCAACAATATTTACACTACATTGAAGAAAATATATGAAAAATTTTTTTATAAACATGACAAAAAAAATTTGTAGCATCATTAAAAACTTGCAATAAATTAATATTACGTGCATAAACATCCCAACTTTATGAATAAATCATGATTTTATTGTGAATAATAAGATGCGCACAAATATGCATATGGTTATGATAATAAACTATAGGTGGAATTTTACCTATGCAAAATATTACGATGAAATTTTGTTGGTATCAAATTATTATTTCTACAACATTTAATCTAATATTTCATGAACATATTATAACTATACAATTGTCTAATAGCATTTTTTATATGACTAATATGTATATCTAAATAAACCATTTTGCACACACAAATTTAAAACATGATATGTATATCTAATATGAAAAAATTTTCCACCAAGATTTGGTTGACAAATATATTTTAATTGAGAAATGGATCCAGTATTAGATACACCATTATCAAAAGAAATAATCAATATTATTTTCATTAATTTATATTCATCTAAAATATTATGAATCATTTTATAAATATTTGATGTAGTTTATCTATCATCAAAAGCACAAAAAGCAATTCTTATTTTTTTGTAAATGTTAATCCTCAATCCAATGTATAGTAAACTCATGTATGAATGATTATGTCATGTATCAGTCCAAATATAATAACAAATAGAAACACGACCGTCCAACACAGCAAATTAAAAAATTAATTTTTTTTTCTTTCTTTGTATAAAGTTATAATATTTCTTTCAGTTGTATTCCTAGCAATACATTTAGCCAGAGGATTAACACATACTTTCAAAATTTAATAAAGTTACATTTTTCACTGAAAGAAAAAACTTAATTTTTCTACACAAATAAATTCAGGCAAGCCTTTTTATAATTTCTTTCATTAAAATTAAAAATTTCATTTCGACAAGTAGCGTACTTGAAAATTTGCATTTGTGTTCTCTTTTTCTCGAAAAACTCGATAGGATGCTTCACCTTCAAATGTCTATTCATTGTTCCATGTCTTCCGCCTTGCTTTCATTTGTAGCGGGTGTTGCAATATTAATAAATTTAAAAATATTCATTATTTCTAATGGATTTTTTTCTAAAATGTTGCAACACATCTCTTGTTTACCTTTGAGAAATATGTTACTCTTGTGTTCTTGTCTCCTCCAATTGTTTAACACTATAAAAAATTAAGTCTAACAATATAATTAAGTGAAAAAATAAATTTTAATTTCACAACAAATTAAGTGCAAAAAGAAATTAATTTTAAAAAATAATAATATAGTGTTTTTGGTTGAGACAGTGGTGACATCTCCATATTCGTTTGTTGTTGTTGATGGGACTCTTCAGTCGTAAAGTCGTCCACTGGTGTCGAAGAATTTATCAGAATCTCACCAATATACATTTGGACTCTTGTCGGATCGGGAGGAAAATCAAAAAAATCGTGAATTATCCGATCTCGAACTTCTTGAATTTTCGGTTCCTTACCTCTTCTTTCTCCAGTGAAGTTTGATACGGGGTTGAGACATTTTTTGTAACTGATGGAATAAAATTAAGTAAACTTGAGAGAGTAGTAGTAAGAATTAGGAAAAGCAAAAATAAATTAGCACTAAGCAAGGGATTAAATGAGAGAGTAGTAGAGAATTGGTAAGAGAAAACCAATCAAATGACCTCCTATTTATAGAGAAATTCTCTAAACCCGGCGAACATAAAATGCCTTCAATAAATGACCGTCAATAGCGGTTGGAAAGGGCAAAATTGTCCAAAATTTATTAAAATTAAAATCTGTTGCACTCAACGGACGATCCGCTCTGGCCCACCGTTAAGCTTGCGGTTCATCCCTTCGAGCTTTCTCAGTTCCCTTCAACAGTCATTAACCGAGGCGGCTCGACGGTTTGGTACAGCAGTTCACAATAATTTTTCAACGGTCAGTGGTGCGACGGTTCAAGCAGTTCAGATCGGAGGTTAATTGGGAAAAAAATGTGTTGGCGGTTGGGTTCGCTAGTGGTTTGGCCGGTTTTCAGATAGTTATGCTTCAAGGCGGGTCATGGTTCAAGTTTAGGTTGAACCTGAACTGGACTGCCCTTTTCACGGTTCCAAGCTGAGCTCTCTCGAACCAGTTCAATAGCGAGCTGGTTCTGATTGACCAGTAAGTCAAAACTGCCAGTTTTTTCAGTCAAAAACTAGCCATAACCACTACTAATTTGGGCACATATTACCTTTAAAAAGATAAAGTATTTATTTAAAAATGAATAAAGCAATTATTTTTAAATTTATAAAGTAAAATTAGGAAATCACACTTGTGGCATGACCTAATTAGTACATCTCAAAACTAGTGTTTTGTTTTTCTATTTTTGAAAATTTTAATTAGAAGTATTTCTTATTTTTATCAATTTGATTAACACACTAATTTAAGTGTATGCAATTTTTACAATATTTTAAGATAAAAGGTAAAATCGAAAAATTTTATATTAATTATTATAAATGTGACAATTTTTATGGAATAAAAATAAATAAAAGGGAGGCTATTTTCAAAACTATTTTTTTAAAAAAAAAAACTGATGTAATATTGTAGTATATTTTGATCTCTCTAATTTCAAAAATAAACCCCTAGTTTATTACCATTTAATACTTTAATTTTTTTCGTCAATGAGTTATTTTTCTTTTTTATTTGCACCAATTGTATTGGATAAATTGTCTTTCAGGCATATTAACGATCAAAACTAATTTGAATTCATCGATTTGTAGACATTTCGAAATGTGGAAATAATTTTTGTATCAAAATAAAAAGAAATTTTGAAATGAAGGGAGAGTTTTGAATACAAATCTAAGTAGATCTAAACCTTTGAAGACTAAAAATGCAAATAAAATAAAAGAGAAGATGATTAAAATTTTTACCTAGTTCTCAAATTTCGCAACTTCAAGAATTAAGACTTAAGATCAAAGCAAAAGTTACCAAATTGAGATTTCAAGATTGATTTCTTGAACTTTCCCCAAAAACTCAGCTATTAAATGGCTAAGAATGAATTAGTAAAGGGACATACTACCAACAATAGTACATTCCTCTTTTAAATTAATATCTAACTTTTTTTCATATCATAAATCAGTTATTTTTTCCTTCAAACTAGAATAAAAAAAAAATTTCATATCCACGTAAATTAATATTTTATACATCATATAGCAGTCTAAATATAAATATACTATTCCCTGCCCAAACATACTATAGGTTTCTTTAAAAAAGGGTCAACAAATTCACTAATTTAAAAAGTCATAAACATCAAATTATTATCAAAAAGATAATTTACAACTTTTATATACAACTAATTTAAAAATAATAGCATGACCATTTTCTAAAAGAAGTTTACAGAATGTATATGAAAATTTTCCAACAATCTTATTCTAAAAATCCCTCTTCTTCAATGATATTCTAGCTAAAAACCGACAACTTCAATTTTCTAGTGAGAAAATTCAACAGCTTGATATTTGATAGAAATTCCATCTCCAATATGTTTCCGGCAGGTTTCAACAAGCCCACCCATATGAACTTGATGAAAATTGTGCAAATTGATGGACTAATCGCAAAATGACCTTTGAAATTCGACGTAAATCATTCAACTTTTTCTACGAGATTTACAAATCACGTTGCCTCACATTTCCACCAGCGCGTTTTTTGTTTTGTTTCTTCATTTGGAAACTTCATCATCGGTGTTTGAAAATTGAGTGAACTTCAACATTAAAGAAGTTCAAGTGACATAGCGGATCGGGTCTCACTTAGACCAGAACTGGTCGGTGTGCCGAAAGCTAGGCCATGAGTTATCCGCCACTAGTGCCAGCAGGGAGCAGGGATCATCTTAGTCAAAATGTAGAGGAGCGAAGCCTGGTGGTGATGCATCTATTAGGGAAAGAAAAAAAAATGAATGAGGAAGAAGTGATTAGATGGTTGTGCAAGAAGAAGAGAGGATAATTTAAAAATGGCCTAAGGAATCTTTCATTAAAAAAACTAACTTTTGAGTAATTTTTAAAAAAATTTTACTTTGGTTTAAAAGTACAAAATCCAACTTTTTTGTATAATTCCCCTTAATGATCTATTCACAAAAATAATTATATAGTCCCTTTTATTTTGATAGAAATCATATAGTAGGGTTAAAGCAAAGAAAACTTAGAATAACCGATTCATTTATTAGTGAAAGTAATGAAATTAAATTATTAATTAGATCAAACCTCAAAGACATAGGTGAATTAGTAAGATTTTTTTTTTTTTTTAAAGTAAGGTTACAGGGTTAAATCTATAATTTGGGGTAAGAGTTACTTTGAACGAGAATCAGTTTGAATGTACCTATGACTTAAAAGTGTTGTACACAGCTAGAATCCGTTCATAACACTTTATAGTTAATAAAAAAATTATTAATTACTTTGATATTTCAGGAATAAAATCACTATTTTTCTTGTGAAGAATGATAAAGTGATTTTGTTATGATTATGATAATTCAAAATATATATGTTTTTAATTAATTTTTTATGGAAAAAAAAAGTGAATATTAGGCATATATTCTATTTCTACTGGAATTGCTAACAAATATGAAATAAATATCATTTGATTTGTTTTTAAAATTTTGAGGGAGTTAATTTATTTAATAAAATATAATATTAAAATAACTTAAATATCTCTACAATAAATATTCTTAAATATTAAAATAATGATAAATTGAAAAATTATCAACAATTAAAGTTAAGGAAGTGTACTTTGTTGAATTTAAGAGCACTTTATTAGATTGAAAAGAATAAATTACTTCCAATTCAACTTTCTTAGCTAGAAAGTTGAAACTTTCTATTTAATTACACTCAATCAAAAAATATCTTAAACTTATTCACTTATTTCAAGCAAACCATAAATAGAGGACTTTAATAATTTTGTATATGGCATTGGCATGTGACGAACAATTATTTCACACCAGAGATTGATTTATGTGAATAAACACAAGAAAGAGGTGCGACTATAAGTGTAAATGTTACATCCATAATACATGCCCAGGTTAGTTGCACTTAATTATTGTGCCTTCATGCTAATTACTATTTTCATTTAGTCTTAACATCTTTTCATATTCAGTTGTTGTTTGATTTGAGTTAGAAGAATAATTAATTATTTTGAATGTATTCAATTGCTAAACTCCTATATATAAAAGAATTAATAATTAGAGTTTCAAATCTTAAATTCATTATAGTTTTTGCAGAGGTAAAAATGTGACAATTTCACTTAATTTACATTTATATATTTTTTGAAATAATTTTTTATCCTATATCTTAAAAAATTATATTATTTTTTTTTCAAAAAATAGTTACGAAAATTGATAAGTCATGTCTCATTTGAAAAATTTTTTTATGATTACAAATATAACATTATTTTTAATAGAAATCATGTATGTTTGATCAAATCAGTTAATTTTTTTAATTTTTTCTAGCATATTAATGTTGTTTCAGTCAATTTTATATATTCTTGTTGAATATTTCAATTTCATGTACTTATTGAATATGATAAAGTGCCGGAATTAGAAAATAAAATATGGTATTAACAAACTTTTGAAATGGTAAATGTCCAAAGAAGGTAAAAGTTCATGTTAGTTTTTATTTAAAATTATATTTTGGTCTGTAAATGTTGTTTTTGATGTACGAGGATGTATTAATTTCTTTTGAAATTGGGATGATTATTTATAGGTCCCTAAGATTTTGCATGATATACTCTGAAATCCTTTTATTTTAAAAATTGTATTAATAAGTCTTTTAGATTTTAAAAATTGTACTATCAGATCCTTCCGTCCAGAATGAGCGTTAAGTGACTGTTAAGTTGAATTAAAATGACATTTTTACCCTCTTACATATTATAACCTAACCCTAAAATGTTTAAACTTGATCTCTTCCGGAAGCAAAGGAAAGAAAAAGAAAGGGCATTTGAAGATCGCCTTCTTACTTCTTTGTTTCAGTCAGGACTGCAAAAGCAAATTCAACGAAAGATGCACCAAGATTCTCTGACGCAACTGTCCGATTTG
>CANUEY010635508.1:0-32067 GCA_948099555.1 Croton setiger
TATAAAGTTTTTTTTGTTTTTGTGATTTATATAATATATATATATATATATATATATATATATATATATATATATATATATATATATATATATATTACAAGTTTTTTGGATGTTGTTGTGCTATGACAAAAGCTCTTTTGAACAGATAATTGAGACATTGATGTTTGATGCTTCTTCCCTCTGTTTTTCTTTTATATCTCGTAGCCGTACATACATTAAAAGTACACTACAGTTCATTTTGATTTTTTTTTTTTAATATTAAACTTCATTGTTAACTTTGTTTCCTTTAACAGAATGCTTGTCACAATGGATGGTTTTCAGAGGATGAATCTAAAGAACTTTATACTCTTGCTAATGAGGTTTGCTATCAATTTTCAGCCTATTGTTGAATGTGTATGTACTTGATTGGCCTTGATCATATATGTATGGATGTTAGATAATATCCATTCTTCTTTCACAGATTGCAAACAGCTTTTGCAGCCCAGTAGGTAATAGTACTTTACAAAGTGATTCTCTGTCCATTATCACAACAGTTATGTGCAGGTGAGTTCTTCAACAGCACTTATTTTTCAAATCCAATAATCTGCTACGCTTTTCCCACTTTAATTTTATGTAAATGATATCTACTTCACTGTTTTAGAGTGGTAGGTGAGATCAGAGATGATATGATTTTCATTTGTGTTGGGAGTATAGATGAATGTGGATAAAAGGATACTTAAAATATAGAGTGAATTTTACTGTTTAACTTGGTAATCACTTTGCATGCGTGCTGTCTCTTATAAAATCAAGCATGTGGCCTATATTAGTATGATTCCATATGTTTGAGAAGTTTTGTTGCAGTCAATCTTATACTGACTATCTACCTTACCTCCTTGTCGGAGATTCTCATTGTTATGTCAACACTGTTGGCTGTTGATCCGTTTTACCCATGACCACAGTTATCTCCCATTGTTAGTTTAGTGAATGTGTAATTTGATTATGCTTCCAAGCAACTCCTGTATTTATACTCTAATAGTAATTGTCTTATCTTTCCGTTTTAATGCAGATTCTATCCACTAATGAAACTGGGGCAGATACTAGCATCCTTGGAAGTTAAGGTAGTTTATTTGGCTTCTAACATTTCTGCCATGTAAGAGAAATGTATTAATATACCTTTGTCTCTTTGTAGACTGGTTATGGAGCACACATGGTTGATTTTCACATTGCAAAGAATACGCCGCACACTGCAGATGAAAAAATAGTAAGCATTTGCTTCCCTTCAATTTTGAATTAAGGGTGGTATAGCTATGTTTCTTATAATACCTCTACAACTGAATCTTTTATCCCCACAATCAAGTGTATTTTGTTCAGCATGTTCATTATTTTCTAATCCAGTATGTGGCACTTAGGGCTGCAAACGAACCGAGCCGAGCCGAGTGTTGTGCTGCTCGAGCTCGGCTTGTGTTAAATATCATGAGATCGAGCTCATGTTAAGTTCCATGAGCTCGAGCTCGGCTCGCGAACTTGGCTCGTTTTGAGACTCGCGAGCTTGGCTCGTTTTAGACTCGCGAGCTTTGCTATTTTATGTTACTATTCGAGCTCGAGCTCAAACTCGAGTTTGAGCTCGCAAATAAGCTTGAATTCGAGCTCGTCTGGAGCTCGAGTTTTAGCTCACAAATAAGCTCGAGCTCGTTTCCTGCTGCTTTTCAACTCGTTTTCGAACTCGTTAATAGTTAGTCAAACATTAAGAAAATTCATTTTTAATGTCGTTTCAGTGAGAAAATGAAAATAGCAGGAGAAATGAAATAGTGAAAAATGAAGTGGGGAGGCGGGTAACTTGGCTGAAACATATTTTTTAGTTTAGTATCAAACGACGTCGTTTTGATAGGTTCGCGAGCTTATTTAATAAGCAGCTCGCGAGCCTTTTTAAACGAGTTGTTTGCGAGCCCAGCTCGCAAGCCTAACAGCTCGGTTGAGAGCCCGAATATTCGGCTCAAACTTGGCTCGTTTCTTATCGATTCGAGCTCGAGTCTAACTTTTATCGAGCGAACACCAAGCTGCTCGCGAACGGCTCGGCTCGTTGGCAGCCCTATGGCACTGGATGAAATTGTTTGTTCTCATTATATTTGCTATAGTTTTCGTCTGTAATTATTTGCTACATGCCTAGGCGTAGTTTTCTCTACCATGTCTGTCTATTCTTTGGGCTTACTTTATCAGCTGACATTAGTTAGCTAATAGTAGTAGAGCTCATAAATCTGCTCTAGTGTGGAACCTATAATTTTTGGTTATTGATGCCATGCCAGTCATCAACGTTTCTTGGAATTTGATAAGCATCTAGTAAATTGTATTGTAATAAACATATTATAATGAGGTAAATTTTGTTAGTCTTGTTTTTGTCTTACACGCAATATTTTCTTCTTGTTGTACATAAAATGATTGGCTGTGTTTCTTGATCAATATTTCACTCTCCTTGATTTGCTCTATCTACCTTGCCTACAGAGATTGTTTGTGGTACAGAGAGATAATATTGAGACATCAGCATGTATTATAAGTCCACAACAAGTGAAGTATGAACCTGTTCTCTCCCCCGCTCTCTACATATTGGTAGATCCATTATTATTATACTACATTCTGATCAAATTTGTCTCCTCTTTGTAGCTTTCTGTTAAATGGGAGGGGAGTAGAGAAAAGAACCAATGTTTTAATGGTTTGTCAAACTTGAATCAAAATTTCTTCTGTAAACTAGTCAAGGTGAAGCTTTGATTTAACATTTTATATTTTCTTTCTAGGACACAGGACCCCAGATGCCAACCAATGTGATTGCAATGCTTAAATATGGAACTAATCTTCTTCAAGCTGTTGGTCAGTTTAATGGTATGTTTAAATGCAAGTGCTTTTTCCTCTTTGCAACTTACAAGGATAGCTTATTATCCTTTTTCACTCTTTCTTGTTATTATTTTGAAGGTAATTATATCATAGCTGTTGCTTTCACCAGTGAGGTACCATTACCTGAGACTACTGTGTTACCAGATTATGTTCCATCCAATGTCATAACAACAGATCCAGGTATGATTATAGATAAAATAATGGAGGTGTGGTGTTGAGTTGGTCTTTTTTTCCCCCTTAATTATATCACAACTTATACCACTCATCAATTTTTCCCGTCATCTTAGATTCTGATATAATTGAAGGGCCCTCACGTGTATCACTTAATTGCCCCATAAGGTATTCTTAATAATTTCCTTCTTTTGTTGTAGATTCTATTATGAATGAATAAATGCTGATTTTATCAATTTGTGATGCTACTATATTCTTTTTCATTAACTGTCTCTCCCTCTTAAACAGTTTTTCACGTATCAGAACACCTACCAAAGGGCATTTATGCAGGCATCTTCAGGTAAGTGGTTCTTGTTATCAACAACTTAATGACATTTAAAATTGTTTGATCCTATCAATTTCTGTTTTATTACTTTTGCAGTATAAATGGATAATAATGAATCGTTAATAATCTTAAGTTCTTGAGATTTGGGTGTTTTTGATAATGTGATGGCCTTGACTTCCTATATAGTGAATCCATTCACCTCAAATGCTCTTCTAGCTTAGACTTAATAAACCTTTAAGGCGTAGGATTTGCTATTGGCAATAGCTTGGTTGTAGTATCTAGGGGTGTGCAGACTATCACAAATGTTAATTTTTGAATTTGGATGAAATATTCTTAAGATTAAGTAGTTTCATGCAGTAAACCCTTAACTGGGTACTATTACTTTAAAGTACATTTACTCAAATTTGAAAAACATATGCAATTATAATTGTGTGAATATTATCATAGTTCGGTTTTGCTGACCTTATTGTCCTCTTTTTGATAATGCGTGATTCCTTAGTCTTTGATTTCTCTTTCCTTCAGTGTTTTGATTTTAGTAACTTCATGAAAATAAATTCAAGACGACCCTCTTGGCGCTGCCCACATTGTAATCAGTATGTGTGCTACAGTGACATCCGTGTTGATCAGAACATGGCTAAGGCAAGCATTTGCTTAGTTGGATTTTCTGTGTGGATATAGTCTATTTTGTTGGGAGATTTTCCATCTTATACTATGTTTATTGCCAGGTTCTGAAAGAAGTGGGAGCGAATGTTGTTGATGTGATCATCTCTGCTGATGGATCGTGGAAGGCTGTCTTGGAAAGTGATGAAAGTATGGATCATTTGGTCAAAGAGATTGTTAATCGCCAGCCAGAAACATCTGAACAGCAAGAACCTGCTACTACCTCAGTTCCCAACATTTTTGATCTTACAGAGGAGGATGATCGGATGGAAGCTGTGACCCCATTTGAAATTGAAGACAGGAAACCTTTTCAGGCTACTTTCCAATCTCAATCTCTCGCCCCTAATCTAGCTGTGCCATTGTTTGACCAGAATGTCGGCGATCCACTGATGGATGAACTTTTGTCTAGTTATGTTGATCAGGGGTCTGGGGCCTCCACTGCTGGACTAAATATGCCAATGGTTAATAGCTTCTCCGAGCCTTCTCTTGGGAATAGTTTTGCAGGATATGGAAGTAATGCACTTACCCCTCTGACACAAACTCATTTCTCCTCTGGTAGTTTACAACAGTCACAAATTGGTAACTCAGCTGTAAACAATGAGTATGGAAGATTAGCAAATGTATCAAGACAGGTAAACAGGACTCCTGTAGCAGTTCAGACCCTCCCAGTAACATCAGCTCAACAACAGAGACCAAGAGCTAATTTGAATAGTAATCCCAATGGGCTCTCCCCTACCTTGCCAAATGATTTCAGTGCTGCTTCTAATCCCATGGACCGGTACCGTCCAGCACCCCATACAAATGCACTTCCAGCATTGGACAGGGCTTTATCCCCTCGGCAACCTCAATCAGTATCTCAGGTTTGATTTTCTTTCCTGCCACCTTTCATTTATGCAGGCTGTCACCATTATCTGGGGATTTTAGGAGTATGATTCAACTAGAATATGTTTCCATTACCTGTATTCAATTGACAATTGGAGTTCGGTCTTTATATTGCCTATTTCATTTTGTCTGTTTTGGCAATATGTTTTCCTCATATCTGAATAGTGATCTGTACAGTTCTCCTTGCATCAGATTCAAAGAGACCCATATCAGATCCAAAGAGACCGGACATATCACATCCAAAGAGACCGGTTGTTCTCTTCAGCACAAGTTTCTGGACCTCCTACTAGTCAACGCCCAGATTCGTTTAGATCACCACCAGGGTTTAGGACTGAGTCTCCCAATTTAAATCAGCAGCAGCAAATTCATCGGATGCCGACCCCACACACTAGGAGTCCATCTCCAGTTGTAGCTCAATCATCTTCACCTCTTCCAAGAGTTCAAACTCCACAAGGGGGTCCACAAGTCAGCACAGGTATCCAACAGAGCAGGTTTGCATCTCCTACTCCCCGGCCAGTCCAGATGACTAGACAGCCACAGACCGTGCCAGTTGTAATGCAACCATCCAGAGTGAGCTTGAGCTCAAATACTGACAGGATTAGAGCACCAGCAGTTATGCAGAGGGGAAATGTTGGCAGTGTAGCTACACCAGTAAACACCGGTGTGGACAGCAGTGAACCGAATTGGAGACCAACACAACGAATGCGTGGAAGCCTATCTGGTCAAGCCATGGCTGGTTTAGGAGATTTAATCATTCGGCCATCTACTCAAACAACTCAATCTCAACAGCAGCCGGTGGCTTCAAACCCACCTAAGACTTCAACCCCATCTAGCATTTCACCTCAGATACAGGCATTTCTAGCCAATGGAGGGAACTTCTATGCCTCTCCGACCCAAAATAGCCCCTCGACTCAACCGGCCATAACAAATGGAAATGCTGGTTCTCAGCCATGACCTGTGATTTCTAGAGACGTTAACGACATTCAATTAGGCAGATGGAGGCTGCTGGAAAACTGTTGTATATATTAAGAAGGATATCCAAATGGCCAATTTATGCTTTGTCAGTCACTTCCAAGTTATTTTTGTGTAGATATGGCAAACATGCAGCTTCCGATAGGAATTATGTTCTCTTGCAGTATAGATCAGGGAACAATATATAAACATTGGCGTAAGGTCCATCTTTTATTTGTCAGGCTAACTTTTGTGGAATAGTCATACTAATTTGATATTTGTATTCTGCCTTCATGCTCTTAAATTGGTTTAGCTAAACACCTGTTTAACTGGGATTGAGCACACTTGATTCAGATTGCGTACACACTTTTCTTAGAGAACTTTA
This sequence comes from Croton setiger, assembly GCA_948099555.1. Classification (NCBI taxonomy): domain Eukaryota; kingdom Viridiplantae; phylum Streptophyta; class Magnoliopsida; order Malpighiales; family Euphorbiaceae; genus Croton; species Croton setiger. The sequence goes on from CANUEY010635508.1 coordinate 6,240, forward strand.
ATTATTTACAGCATCTGTAAATAAAAGTGCTGTTTCCACAGGAAAACTTAAATATAATCTCATTAACTTAATTTACAAGCGGTTTTAGATAAATCTAGATCCTATTGCCAAAATTTTAAAAAAGAAAAAACAAGGCAAAAGTGCAACTGTAAAAGAAAAATATTCAGATGTTGCTGCTCTTGTCATTGGCATAATCCAGAATCAACTTTAATACTCCCACTTCTTCATCTCCATACCTTCTGGAGGGCTGCCTTCTATCTTCTTTGAACCCACGTCTTTCCAGTCAGTTGACAGAACTGTCCCATTTGATTCGACCTGTAAAATGAACAAAAAATTACTCAATGTATCAATATCGACAAGCCACAAATTCTACGCAGGCCAAAAACTACTACTGATTGCTAATGATATTAGTACTTTCAGTTTCAATGATACAAAAACTTTTCGACCAGGAAAAAGGAAAAAAATAATTGAAACTTATTAAACTGCAAATTAGTAAAGCAATGGTATATGTTTGGAATCTTACAAAAGATTTCATCATTGCCCTTCTCATATCTTCATCTGCATTTAGGTAAATGTCCCTAAATAGCTTGTTCAAACCTGCATCACCATCTAGTGTCTCATCCTTTTCCTGAAATCCAGACCAGACAATTACATATTGAGCTCTCAGAAAGAATAACCAGTAGAAGAGAGGGATTTAGCAGTACTATTCAAACCTCTTTCTTTACTTGGGCTTCCAACTTATCCCAGTCTTTAGTTCTTGATTTCGAAGATGGGTAACATGGCCTTCCAGATCCAACTGTAAGTTCATCAATGAAAAGTAAACTGCTTAGTCTATCAAGCAACCCCTATTATTCTAATGCAACCCTGCAAGATACTTTTTAAATTGATGAATTGCTAAATCACTATGAAAAAGAAGGATTCATGTAATCAGTTTCAACTAATTCCCAATGTTTCGAGTCTCTACATTTATGAAGTTTACACTAACTGCGGCTGCTTTGCAGCTCCCTACTTTTGATTAAGTTTTTCTAATGACCCCAACTAAATTGAACACTCATGCTAAATATACTAATCCAAGAAGACCGGCAATATCAGTAATTGGCTTCACCTGATGGAACACTTATTTTCTGTGGAATGCCAACGTCCTTGCTATATTCAAGAGATGACCAGTTAACAGCTTCAGCTTTTGCAAGATATATTTCAATCTTGGTTGACAACACCTGATATCTGCTCCTATTAGGTACTATCTGTTTCTCAAAGGCCAAGGCATAATTATTCAAAAGATAAAAAAATAATCATGTGAACTCAAGTTAAACAGATTAAGGAAGTGAAATCCACAGAAGAACTGCACATATACATGAGAAGTTACTGACATACTTTTGCAAACAACCGTGGTTGAAAATTGTATGAATCTTCCCCAGGAACATCAACCGTAACACTTAGCTGTGGAAAAAAGTTTTACACTATAAGTCAGAATCAGATTTCAGGTGGATATAAAAGCAGCATCTAATAAAGAAGCCTTTCACCCAAACAATAGACCTACAATTTGTTCACCAAAATCAACTGTGACATTCTCTGCTGCTAGGCCCTTGGCGAAGATTGTTAATACCACTTCATCTGGCTTCTGGTAGTATTCGTGTCTGTTCAATTGTCACTTTTCAAAATCCACACAACACAAAAGTACATCTAACTAAAAAAGAACAACAACGAATAAACAAGAAGAAAAGAAAAAATCACTGCTGTTCCTGGGAAGATCGCATGACAGTATAATGTTTATATCTCTATATCTACCATGCCGAAAAGAAAAACGTTAACAAACATTTATACAGCATTCAAAGATGAGGCACAACTTTTTCAAGTTACAGTCAAAATAATAAACCGACAAAGTTCAATTTCCTTATTTTGTTTTGTTCATTTTTCAAATAGGTGTCTTTCATCCTACACACAAAAGTATAATCCGCCAAAGTTCAATTTCCTTATTTGTTTTGTTGGTTTTCAAATTCGGCTATGAATGTAACAGTAAACGAACATACCCCACTTAGTCCATATAGGTGTATAGCCAATGAACACTCAAAAGAATAAACCCATCAACCAAAGTTCAATTCCTGATTTTATTTCGTCCATATTGAACTTTGGGTTTGGAATTACAGTTAAATATAACAGATAATCTGGTACTTGGCCTCCATAACTTTCCCATTCATTGGTTCAAGTAGTATATCCCACTTGAACTGATGAATGGGAAAGTAAAATAATCTATTAATGATCCCAACAAAATCAAATAATACTTTACAAAGAAAGTATGAAGTAAAGGGGGGAAAAAAATAATGCAGAAGACCTGTATTTCGGCTTTGCTGAAGAGATCACATCTTTCTGATGAGAAACAACAGATACAGGTGCAGCACTCGATGGAACATTTGTTACCAAGGACGGACTTAGATCATCAGACTCCTCTGAAAAGAAATTAGCATCCATCACTCTCATGTGTACACCCAATAAATAAGGGAATAAGAAAACAAATTAAATTACAAAACAACCAATCATACAACATTAAAAAGGCCTTCACCAAAATACCTAAATAAGGGAACAAGAAAACAAATTAAATTACAGAACAAGCAATCCTACAACATTAAAAAGGACCTTCACCAAAATACCTGCAATGCACTGTTCGCATTCTTTGATCAGCTTGGTAAATCTAGAATCACCTTGAGCTAAAGTTGCACCAATTTCAAGTGCTGTCTTGGCAGTATGATATTCTTCAAGCTTAATACAGGCATTACTGCAAAAATCAAATCCATTCTCATAAACTTGTATCATTATAGTAACAAAACAACAATAATTTAATTCACATAACCACAAGGGGAAGCTGCAGAAAAGATTAGCAGACCAAAAATTATATCATCCACAAAAAGGCTTACATAACAGTAATTATCATGAATCATAAATATGATTAATAAATACATACCCTTTACGCAAATATGCCTTAGCAATCTTAGGATCCAACTCAATTGCCTTGTTTGTATCAGCAACAGCCTCTGCTCAAAACAAACACAAAATATAAATAAAACTAAACTTTAACACAAAAAAAAAAAAAAAAACCCAATTTAACATAAACCCACATCAGAAAACAGTAATGTAAAACGAATAAACAAATAAAAATCCAAACTAGATAAAATACCAGTGAAGTTGCCGAGTTTAATATTGGCCTGTGCTCGGTCGGCGAAATAATCGGCGTTGGTGGGGTTCAAGTCGATGGCTTTAGTGTATAAATCAACAGCTAGTTTGAAATCATCGTCGATTATTGCTTCTTTAGCCTTCTCTGCCACTTCAGTCGCCATTGTTGGAGAAAATCAAGAGTGGAGAGTGATTTCTTTCTGTATCCTAACAGAAACAGATTGGAGGGAAAGAAATAAAAAGAATTAAGATAGCAATAAATAAGATTAGCACAAGACTTCTAGAGACTTCTGTTGAAAGGGAAGTGTGGGAATTATAATGGGCCTGTATTATGTTTGCCTCGGCCCAAATAGCAATCCGTTTCCTTTTCTGAAAGAGAATAGTAATCCGTTTCTGAATGTACGTAAGACAAAACGACAGACGACAAAGGTTTTAGGTCAGAAACGATAGAACTTTCTTATCGTATTTGTAACTGCCTAATTACTTTCTTTGCCGTAGTGCCTATAGTACCATTCTAGTAGTATATTTTTGGTTTAATATACAATTTAGCACTTAACGTTTGGCTTTTTTTTTTTTTTTTTAAATGGAAAAGTAACTGTTACGGGTACATATTTTAACATCGTATCTGTACAAATAGACACCTTTTATGTCTCAGATTTGTGCATGAAGTACATGTGCTATATTTAGAGGCTAAAACGTAATTTTTTAAAAACACCAAAATGGATTTTTACCTTATTTATGTGTCATTTTAATATTTGTCAAACTCAGATCTTATTTTTCGATTTCAACATCTATTAGAGCAAATTAATATATCAAATTGAAACACTTGATAAGAATAATCTAGTCTTTTTTTTTTCTCTTCCAGTTACTATAACAGCTTGAAAATGCAACAAGATCTTGTGACTCGATCTATAACATTATATATTGTTTCAATCAACAAACAACAAAAATTGTTATATCAAAATGAAGTTCATTATATGTGGAGTTCGAATCCAATCTTGAATTTATCAATTAATCATTAGGAGTCGTTACGCTATCAAATGTCTTTTGGTAAATTTTTTATGACTTTTTCATTATTCAACAGCCACTTGTCCATGAAATTTTTTGTGCTATAAGACTCATTGTGGCGAAGGCTAATCAATGGTGGTCATTACTTGTCGGTCCATACCCTGTGGCGACAACCTTCCTTCCAAAGTTTGATATGAAAAACTAGCTAAGGAAGATGACAAATTTGATAACATGGGATGGTAGAGATTACATTAAGAAAGGTCAAACGTCAGTCTATGTAGATGAGAAAGCAAATCAAATCGGAAACACAATGAAACAAATCGTTTTGCAGAAGTGAAACCCTTCAACATCGCCGACAACGTTTACGTATGCTTATGCTTTAGATCGACAACGATTATTATGGAGATTTCAATGGTACGCGATTTCCGCCAAGCTTTAGGTTTTATGCTCCTGGTAAAGATCGATTGTGGCGAGTTTGGCCGACGTTCTTCTGCTTTATGATGAATCCGACGAATCCTTTTCTTTTCTGTGATCTTTCCATAAAGATGATGAATGATAAAAGGCTAAAGCAAATGGATAATGATGGAGAAGAGGAATCACATTCAAAGGCCTCATCTATTTTCAAAGGATATAATAATAATGTTAATAAAAATGTTGCTATGCATTTAAATATAACCAAATATGAGATTATTTATATTTTTCTTTATCCATCTACCTATAATAATATATATAAAAAAAGGAAATGGAGCACATTAGTTTGGTCCAAAATATTCTAATAAAATCTATATTAAATAATAAGATTATTTTTATATAATTTTTTTAGTAGTAAATTAATTAAATTTTAAATACTATTTCTAATAAAAATATAATTAAATTATTAAATAATTCAGTTCATATTACAAATCATATTAATTAATTAAAACCATATTTTATATAAAAAAAATCTTATAATTTAAATAATATTCTAATAAAAAATATTATTTTAGTTATTAATTAACCATATTTAAATCATATATATTAATTAGATTATATGAGAATTAACAACCAATGTCTAAACATGCAACTCAAATCAAATAGTGTTAGTTTATCGTAAATGTTTTAATTTGAGAAAATGCAATACTAATTTTATTTTGATTTTAATTAAAAAAAATTCAATTACTCCGTTTACCTCCAAATTACAGTACTGTATAAACCACCGCATCTAATAATTCCCTCTCACATGGCGAAACTCAGTAACTGACTCGCTAAACACACCTGGTAACTAAACTATACCATGAAGTGCCGATCCGTGGCGGGCATTTGGTCGGCTACTCCACCTGTTCACAGGGTCACAGCCACCGCCGCACTAAACCAGCCACCGACCTTATACACCGGTGGATCAGATGGCTCCATTCTCTGGTGGAACCTTTCCAATACGGTAACTAACCCACCTCAACTCCTTATTCAAATCCATCACAGACTCTCTTGTGTGCTAATTATGATCTTTTTATTTTAGATTTTTTGGGTAATAAAGTTAATTAGTATTTTTAATTTCAGTCTATATATTTTGCTGATTAGTGAAAATGGATGTATCAGTAGTTAGTCATAATTTCAAGTGATTATTTAGTTCAATTTGAATGTAGTTTTGTTAATATATTCATTAGTAAGGTTAGCTGGTGATCGATTCAATTCTTGACCTAGTTTAGTTTTGTAATGTAGTTTTTTCTTTGTATATAGTTGCTTTGTTTCAAAATGAAGTTGAATCCATGCACCATATATTTGAATTTTAACCAGCAGAACAGTTTATAAATGTTCTTGATGTGACAGGAGATTAAACCAGTTGCCATGCTGTGTGGTCATGCTGCACCTATCGCTGATCTCAGCATCTGTTATCCTGTGGTTGTTTCCGGGGATGATAGAAAAACATATAATTCATGTAATGATGGTGCAAGTTCAATTTCTGATACATGCGGTGCCTTGATAAGTGTGTGTACAGATGGTGTATTGTGTGTTTGGAGTAGAAGCAGCGGACATTGCAGACGAAGAAGAAAGTTGCCCCTTTGGGTTGGTAGTCCATGCATCATTCGTACATTACCCACAAGCTCTCGATATGTGTGCGTAGGCTGTTGTGTCAATGATGCTATCCATTTATCTGATCATGATTCGATTGATTCTCTCGAAGGGAGCGAGGCTTCTGTAGATGTAGGGTCTCAGCATAGAAAACCACCAAAATGTACTATAGTAATTGTCGATACTTACAGTCTTACAATTGTGCAAACAGTTTTTCATGGGAATTTATTGATTGGGGCATTGAAATTTCTGGATGTGGTTTTATTGGGTGAGGAAGGGGAAAAACATTCTGTTCTTATTGTTGATTCATATGGAAGGGTACAGTTGGTTCCGATACTAAAGGATTCCAGCATAGACATTGAGGGTGGGAGTGACATCAAAAAAATAGATTGGCATACTGGGATACATGACGGAGGACAAGTTGTTTCAATTGCAAGCCGTGGGAACCTTATTGCTATTGTGTTGAAAAATTGCTGCATATTTAGGCTATTGAACAGTGACCATACAATTGGAGAGATTCCTTATGTGAGCAATCTTGTCACAGTTGAAGGAAATTCTATTGAATCACATGTAATCGGGGGAACATTTATTGAAAGTGGCCATGCCATTAAATTGCAGAATACCCAGGAAGTATATGAAGAGAACTTTGTCATTTGGAACAATGTAGGTTCAGCAATTATGTATACTGTGTCATATTTGAATGATGTATTTAACTGCATGCTGCTTTTTGAGATTCCTGCTGCTTCTCGTCCTTCTGATGTAGAACTATCCATTTCTTTCATTCAGTCTAACAATTATCTTCTTCGGATTGAGTCAGTTTGCTTTGACATTAAAGAGCCTTTACAGTGGACGCCACATGTGACAGTCTGGTCTCTTTGTCAAGAGCATGATAATTTGGGGAAGTTGTCTCATTGCGAAATGCTTGGAGAAAGTGATTTATCTGCTGTCTGGATCTCAAGCTCCAGACTTCTTCATGAAATCAATGGCCATAGTGAAAGGAAAACAAGGATATCTTCTTCTCAAAGTTCTCTTTCATGCTCAGGAAATGAAAATGATAAAAGTGTTGATGGTGGAAGTTGTAGTTTTATGTACAGGGATCAAATAGTTACTTCGTCCATGGTCATTTCTGAAAAACTTTTTGTTCCTTATGCTATTGTATATGGCTTTTTTAGTGGTGAAATTGAGGTTGTACGATTTGATATGATTCTGGGAACATATTCTCATGGTAAAAGTCCCCATCATGATGGAGGCTCAGATATATCCAGACAATATTTCAAGGGGCACACTGGTGCTGTACTTTGTTTGGCAGCACACCAGATGTTGGGTACTGCCACAGGATGGAGCTTCAGTCATGTTTTAGTTTCTGGAAGCATGGACTGCACAGTTCGTATCTGGGATCTTGACACTGGGAATCTCATTACAGTAATGCACCAACATGTGGCTCCGGTGCGCCAAATAATTTTTCCCCCTGCTCAGACTGAACGTCCATGGAGTGATTGCTTTCTTTCTGTTGGGGAGGACTTTTGTGTTTCCCTTGCTTCCCTTGAAACTTTAAGGGTAGAGAGAATGTTTCCTGGACATTCTAGCTGTCCTGAGAAAGTTGTTTGGGATGGTGCAAGAGGATACATTGCATGTCTTTGCCAGAGCCATTCAAGGCAATCTGATGCTAATGATGTTTTGTACATCTGGGATGTGAAAACAGGAGCCAGAGAGCGGGTTCTCCGCGGAACTGCTTCTCATTCAATGTTGGACCATTTTTGTAAAGGAGTCAGTGCTAAGTCCATGTCTGGCGCCATATTGAATAGAAACACTTCAGTTTCTTCATTACTTCTTCCAGTAATTGAAGACGGGATTTCATCTGAATCTCAACAGAGGGTCACCCCATTAAGTATGTTGTCAGATGTGGCAAAAACATTAGAGTCTTCTACTTCCCAAGCACAGGTGAAGAAGGGAAGTTCTTCTCCAGCCACCTTATCTTTCCTACAAAACAACAAATATCCCATCAGTTGCACTTGTCCTTTCCCCGGAGTCGCCACTCTCACTTTTGATCTTGCAGCACTGATGTTTCCTTGTCAGAAGCAAGAGTCAAGTGACAGTGATAAGCAGGAGCATGCCAATGTGAAGGACCAGGGAACTGGCACACCAATTCCCCACCACAATTCCACTGAAAATAGTTCTGATAACAATGGGACCTCGGTTGACATCAGAGAGGAGCATGACTGGATTAGGTCACTAGAAGAACTGTTACTTAGGTTTAGTTTAACTGTTTTACATTTGTGGCATGTTGATAGTGAGCTTGACGAATTGCTCATGAAGGACATGAAGCTAAAGATACCAGATAATATTATTTTAGTTTCTGGTTTGCAAGGGGACAAAGGGGCTTTAACTTTGACATTTCCTGGTTTGAGTGCTATCCTTGAGGTACCTTTGCATGAACTGTATTAGATGTTCAGACATGTTATCTTGTTTGGCTTATTTCAACTTTCCCTGAGACAATGAAATCAATATTGCAGTTATGGAAATCATCATCAGAGTTTTGTGCTATGAGATCCTTGACAATGGTGTCCATTGCCCAACGCATGATTAGTTTATATCCCTCCAGTTCAGCTGCCAGCAGGTACTGTTGTGGTTCTACACATAAGTAATGAATTATGCTTGTCTATTTCTTTTGTTTTTTCTCAGATTGAATATTCTCTGGCTTCTTTATGGTTGAGGTTTTCTTTTATTCAATAATACTAGTGGGAACAACCCATTGTCTATTGAAAGCGTGGTCTGTGTTTCTGCATGTGAAAAGCAATAACAAAAGAGGATGTGAAAGCTGTTAGTACTTAGTAGTTCAAATATCTTGTTTCTGGAGAAATGTATATTTTTTCCTGTGATTAAGGTATTGTATGTTACAAGCTTATGATTAAATTGGTGTAAGGATTATTGCACTGCCCATATATGGTCATTGTCATCACAATTATAGTTAATTTGATGCTTTATTTTTTTTCCCAAATGACTTTTTTTTTTTTTAATTCATTTTGTTGTCAGTTGTCAAAAGACACAGTTAAACAACATAAAGTGTACTGCATGTTCGGTTCTTATGGCAACCTAAATGGGTTTCTTATCTAGCATTACTGGTACCAGCTTGGAACTTTGGAACATTTTAAAATGAAAGATCAAGAATTTTCTCATTACCTTTTTCACTGACTAGGAAACCTGCTGGGAAAAATTTAGGGTGGGTTAGGTCTTCAATCTTTCAAGTGCTGCCATTTGTGACAATACTGCAGTTGGTTACTCTGCATAAACACACATAAAATGAACTTTTCTTGTCTATTTCTATTTTTGGTGCTTTTTGTGACAATATCACTAATTTAGTCCATAATTTTTTCAGGGCTTTAGCAGCATTTTATACTCGGAATTTTGCAGACCATGTTCCAGATATCAAACCACCTTTACACCAGGTCACATATGATGCTATGGATTTGGTTGTTTGAATCTCATGTTTTTACCGGATAATTGTGTAATACTTTTCAAGTGATAGTCATTGATTGCTTCATTGTTTTCCTTATGTACCATATTCCGCAGAGGAATTTGGGTGTCAAAGAAGAATGCATGATCTAATCTGTTAGATGGCCGCTTTGGAATTAATTAGAGCACTTAGTTTGTAGTTGCCAAAGCTATCGTGTTTTTAGTTGTAAATAATGAATCAGAATGAAACAATTTTGTAAAACTTGATTAGATGTAGGTTCTAATTAACTTTTCACAAAAACAACACCTAATAATATATAGGAGTAATTACCACGAGCATAACTATCATTTTATGTTTTCTCGAAGTGTCTTGAAGATTATGTCAATCCTCAAACATAAATTAGTTTCTCTCACAATAGAGAAGGATCTTTATTTATCCTTCTCTTTGTTTTTAATTTTATGCTCTTTTCTTTTGAACAGCTTTTGGTGAGTTTTTGGCAAGATGAGAGCGAACATGTGCGTATGGCTGCACGCACATTATTCCACTGTGCCGCTTCAAGGGCCATTCCGTCCCCTCTCTCTGGTCAGAGAGCACGGGATCATGCAAAACTTATGAGGTCTTTGAGTGAAATGGGGAAAAATGAAAGCGAAGCTTCAAAAGGTGAAGAGATATCTAGAAATGGTTTTTCTCACTTGTCACTGGAATCTCAAGGACAAGAAGCAATTGTCAAGTCAACTGAAACGCATGTAACAACTGAGTCAGAAGAATCTAAAATACTTGCATGGCTTGAATCATTTGAAATGCCAGACTGGATTTCATGTGTTGAAGGAACGAGTCAAGATGCAATGACATCCCATATTATTGTTGCAGCAGCATTGGCCATTTGGTATCCAAGTCTTGTGAAACCAAGCCTTGCCATGCTTGTTGTCCATCCATTAATAAAGTTGGTGATGGCCATGAATGGAAAATACAGTTCCACTGCTGCAGAGCTCCTTGCAGAAGGTATGGAAGATACATGGAAGGCATGCATTGGTCCTGAAATACCTCGTCTGATTGGAGATATATTTTTCCAAATAGAGTGTGTCAGCAGCTCAGCTGCCAAGTTAGCTCCACATTCTTCAGTTGTACCATCTTCAATTCGAGAAATTTTAGTTGACATTCTTCTTCCAAGTTTGGCAATGGCTGATGTTCATGGGTTCCTAACTGTTATAGAAAGCCAAACATGGTCTACTGCTTCTGATTCACCCGTTCATCTCGTATCTCTGACAACTCTAAGCAGGGTTGTGCGTGGTTCTCCAAGGTACTTAGCCCAGTACCTGGATAAGGTTAGCAGAACTTGGCTAGATGATCAAGAATTTCAGCACTTGTGGATCTTGTTATGAATTTTGTTATGACATGTGGACAGATGTGCAGGTGGTTAGCTTCGTTTTACACACTATGGATCCTGGCAACTCGGTCATGCGAAGATCTTGCCTGCAGAGTTCGATGACAGCATTAAAGGAAGTTGTACGTGTATTCCCAATGGTAGCTTTCAATGACACACATACTAGGTTGGCAGTAGGGGATGCAATCGGGGAGGTTACTAATGCTAGCATTTCAGTGTATGACATGCAAAGGTATTAAGATGTTAGTTTATTCTTTATACTAAAAAAAGTAACAATTTCTTTTGATGCTCAAGTTATGTGGCATCATCAGGTAGTTTTAGTTTACAATTTTAATTCCATCTACCTGGTTTGGTCAAAGCATGTTATCAGGCTATCAGCACCTAGGCTATGTTATTATAAAGAGGAAAATGCCTGCCTTGTTCTGACCCTAGCAGTTGGAACCCTGGTCGTCAAATCAAAGTGGGAGCAAACCCACTGGCTGAAAACATCCACAGTAGGATTTTTCTCTTGCCAAGTTTCCAAATGTTTTAGAATTTCTCTTTATTATGGTACAATGGCCCTGAGGATCACTCATACTCATGGCCTTAAGTTTCAACAGTTGCATATCCAATTGTTAAATTGTCATCGTGAAAGTTGGCGTTATGTGAATTTGTTAAAATTATTCAACTATAAATAATTATCTTCAAATATTGGCTTTTTTTTTTATTAGATCAATTAGATAGCTCCCCTGATGATAAAACTTTGATCAACTGACGCTAACTAAAAGATTCAATTTGTATATGAACCACAGATATAGATAAAAAATCTTGATAGACGTGATGGATGTTCTTCATCTAATATGGTTCACATTTATGGAAAATAAGCTTTGTATTGATGAACTATTGCAAGTTGGGGAAGATTACTTCTGGGTTCCTTGTGGGATATGCTGCTATCCCTTAAATGAAATCTCTCTTAAAATTGCGTAACTTTGGCAGTGATAAAAGCCTTAATATTGTGTATCTCAGACTTTTTCCTTTTATGCAGTGTGACAAAGGTAAAGATTTTAGATGCAAGTGGGCCTCTTGGACTTCCAACTTTGCTTGCTGGAGCTTCAGAAACATCAGTGACCACAGTGATTTCATCTTTGAGTTTTTCGCCTGATGGAGAGGTACACTATCTTACCTGAGGAATTCCAGAAAAGCAACATCATTTCTATACTACTTTTGCATTCTGTGGCTGTTTGGATGTGGTTTTCCTTCATATCATTTACAATATCAGCTGAAAGTCTTGCCTTTTACCTTATTATCAGCTTGTTTTTTTTTACTTATAACTATTCCAATACTAGACTTAGTGTGTTCTTTCTGTGGGATGTCTCTCTCTTTCTTCCAGCAGAATATATATGCAATTGCAGCATCTTCCATGATTTATGCCTCATATATTCTTCATATTTGATATGATACTTTGGCCATTTTGAATTTATTTTACGATTAATTCTGATCCTATAATAAATCGAAGTTCTGTTTTATACCAATGAAAAGACAGATTGATTAATCGTTTTTGCAATTATCTATAGAATATAAGGTTGATGGGCTGATGACGTAAGATTGACCTTTTTTTTTTTTGTATTGATAACAATGGATGTGGTTTTATTTTGGAATGTTTTTGTGGTAACTGGTCCGGTGGTATTATTTGACTAAGTATAAGCTGTCAGTTTGTTAATTACCATGCTTCATTTTCTCACTACATCCTTCCGGTGGCAGGGGCTAATTGCTTTTTCTGAGCATGGTTTGATGATCAGATGGTGGTCATTGGGATCCATGTGGTGGGAAAAATTGAACAGAAATCTCGTCCCCGTCCAGTGCACCAAACTAATTTTTGTTCCTCCATGGGAAGGATTCTCTCCCAATTCTTCCAGATCTAGTGTTATGGCAAGCATATCAGGCCAGGATGGACAAACCAATTCCCAGGTAATTCGTAGCAGTAGAATTACTGAAATTTTTGATAAACATGTGAAAAAATTAGTTCATTTGGCTAGGATAAAAATTTAGTTCACTAGGAAAAGCTTAACCTTTAGTTCATTTGGCTATAATTCGTGTGTTGCGAGTGGCCCTAATTAGTTTCCAAAACAAACTAACCTGTTTCTCAACATATACCTTTCTTCTCTTTCTGGTTTTTGCTTTTGTAGGAGAATGCAAGAAATTCAAATCATGTAGATGGGTTAAAGATGCTAATTCAAAACCTTGATCTTTCCTACCGGCTCGAGTGGGTTGGCAGACGCAAAGTACTTCTTTCTAGGCATGGGATGGAGTTGGGTACATTTCCATTATAACATGAAGCAACAGAGCGGTATCTAATGCATACATAGTTTTACGCGCAAACCAGCACAGTGTCGAGAAGCAGGCATTGAGCAAACCACCACATTGTCGAGAAGCAGGTAAAGAAGGAAGCATATTCTGATCGGTCCTACTATATTGTTGTTTCCAGCGATGTTACAGCAGTAATCACTGTAAAGATTTTTTTTAGGCAGGCAGACATTCATTTCATTTTCAGATGCTCCTTGGGGAGAAATTCATACTTAGGCAGCGATGTAGTTTTTTCACTTCTGGAGCTTTGTGGAGTTGAAGATGATAGGGAAGTGAGAATTTTTTGTGATTATAAAATTATGTTACCCACTAGTAAATTGGGATTTTTTTTTTTTTTTTTTTACAAATTGTGGAGATATATTTGTATAATTAACGGGTATGATAATTTTTTGTATATATTTTAAGCTACTAATTTATTGGAATAACATTGTATAGTCTTTTTTTTTTTTTTGAAGAAAAAAGTAAATTAAACCTAATTATCCTCCAAATTAGATTATTAGGCTGAAAGTATTACTAATTAACCAGGAAATCCCTAAACAAAGTGCAACATAGATCATCATACCATACAAGTAAGAGATGGGAATTCTTTGAATTCTTTTTATTAGAATTACATTAAATTTGTCCTGCACACTTATATTTAAATATACATCCTAAAAACAAACATACCTTAGTAGTTTGTTCTTCGAATAGAAGCTTTTCAATGTACAAGAAAAAGAAAAAAAAGAAAGTCCCATGTACAGAGAAGGGTCAGACCACTTTAGGTCAACTGTACGCAGTTTTTTTAACGTACATTTTTACAAGAAACTGTTTCCACGACTTGAATAAGAATCCTTGGTAAACTAAGTTATTGTTTGGTAATCAATCCTACAAATATAATCTAATGGCGATTATATTAATGATGCTGAAAATGAAATTATGTATTGTAAAAACGCGATTAAATAGCATTATGACTTGCCAAAACTTGTCTAAATTCTAGACAAGAACTGAAGCTGCCTTAGAAGAGGAGTTAAAGCCTCCATAATTTTCTCACAAGGATGATTATGAGTACCTTCATATGTAGTTACTACAATGCCTGAATCTTTTGACAGCCGTTGGATCTGTTTCTTGACGTTACAGGTATGATGGGTGCACCTATAATAGCTCCTTCATTACAAATATCACAATCTAGTCAGGATCTCATACACAATTTGTATAGATGAGAAGTTATATATTTTCATATATAATTTATATACATATACATTTACATACCTTTGATGAATGCTATTCTTCACAGCCTTCTGTCCATATTTCCGCCACCTATAACCATCATCAAGAATATCATCTACGCTTCTTGTATGAAATGCAACTCTTTGTGGTGCAACTTTCTTACCCTTACTGCCACTTTTCTTCATCTTACTTATATTTACATTTTCACCACCATTTTTATCTCCGGCCACTGGCTGCGGCGGATAGTTTTGATCACACATTGGTCCAAAACAAGAAAGAAGGCTAACCCAATCAATATCAGAAGGAGCAAATTGATTAATTCCATTTCCAAGTTGATCTTGATATAATGGAGGGGTTGATGATGGAATTAAGTCCTTGTAATTGAATTTTAACATGTCATAATTTAGATTAAGCAATGTTGGAAGTGGGTTTTCTGTGTTATCCATTTGTGACACTCAATATGTAATTTTAGGACACTTTGGTTTGGTGTATATATATATGAATTTATGTTTGTACTTTGGAGGTTTGGTTGAAACAGTTTCATGCAAAAATATTACAAGAAATCTATAATAAACCCAACTAAACTTCACCTAATTCAGTTCAACTGTCCTACTGCAAAGCAAATTAACCCTAAATTAATTTCCTCTTAATTAAACAATGTAATTTTGTCACATTTTCAATATATATTATCTCAAATCACAAATTTAATAAAAATAGAATTATTTTGAAATAAAATCTTTCAAAAGTTTAGCCTTGCAATTGAGAATGGAGATTATATAATTAAAGCTTATCACCAATCAAATGTGGCTATGGTAGGTTAGACTATAAGTGCATGTTAATGATAAGGTGATTAACTCTAATATTGGGCATAATTAATCATTAGATCCCATTTTTTATTTTGGAGAATACCGTAAGGAAAAGTTAATATACAGTTTAATTAATTATATATATTTTTTAAAAGTAGAAAATCAATTATATGAAAGCTCTAGATTAATTAATACTAAGCCATGCAAGGTAGTTGTATATGTAGCTTGAACACAACAGTAAGTATTGTTAGAGTTGGTTAACCAAAACCTCCATGTTATGTATATATACAATAGTAAACATTTGCAGACATAAGTTGCCAAATAATTTATCTTAGCAAGTAGCAAACTCTCTTGTAGTGCATATATGTTATTATCAATGAATTTGAGGTTAAAATTTTATTATGAAAATAATAAATATATATTCGAAAATTTCCAATAATCTTTACTCCAAATTGTTAACGAGCAATAACATTACTTAATAAGTTTTTATCTAAAACGGATGGATATCATTTCTATAAAATATTTATATTTTATCATGACGACACTTCTGCTTCCATTAGTTTAATAATTTTATTAATAAAATTGTATTATTATTATTATTTAATTAAACGATTATGTCCATTATAAAATGTAAAAAATATGTTATCCCTTTATATAATTGCGGGCTTGATTTGGAAAGTCATATGGATAATTTTTGGTTGCTTAAACGTATATGTATATATGGATGAATGATATGGGTAATGTTGTTTTGTAGACTTTTAGTGTTGGAGGACAATACCTAATTGAACACGAAAAACTTCAAATATATTAATAAATCTACAAAATGGGATAAAGATTTTGGACTTTTATTTGTACAATTTATATTAACATTTGCATATGGGTATGTGAATGCAATAGGGACTCCATGCCCTATCGAATCAACTTGCTATTAGCCCACTTATCTCAAGAAGCTTAGACCCACAACGCTACAGTTTTAATGGCTACTGTTTTATGTATCTTATAGTTATTTGTTGTGATTGAGTTATAATAAAATCTGTCATTACCCAAATAATTAACATACTTATTTAAAATCAGTTCACGCGATCTCCATTCCCTCTAGATGTCATCTTCAGTTACATGTCTTCCATATATAACTTACCAAATTAATTGATTGAATCACATGTCTATAAATAGAATCCAAATTCAAAGGCAGTAGTAGCAGTAGCAGTTGAGTTGGTTATTACAAAATCATGCTTTACACTGCTTGTAGGGTTGTTGCTATTGTCGTCTTCTTCTTGGCTATACTAATAAGTAAAGGTGGTGCAGGTGTAGCCATTAAAGATGAAAGCTATAACTATGGAGATGCACTTGGTAAAGCTATTTTGTTCTTTGAAGGCCAACGTTCTGGCAAGTTGCCTTCAAACCAACGAGTTACCTGGAGAGCTGAATCTGCTCTTTCTGATGGCAAGCCTGATAATGTATATATATGTTTTTCTTAACAATTATTTGAAATAATATATTCTTATGTTCGTTATACATGTGTGACTAAGATCTCATTCCAGAGTTTGTAATTAAGATTCAAGACAATAAACTTTATTATATACAATAAGTATATAGAATAATGAACATTTAGCATTAAATTGTGGAGTTAACCCTCTTAATATTTAACTTCTGTCGCAGGTGAATTTAACAGGAGGATACTATGATGCTGGAGACAATGTAAAATTCGGATGGCCAATGTCATATACACTATCTTTATTAAGTTGGGCTGCAATTGAATATCAGAAAAAAATAGCTTCTGTGAACCAAATTAGTTACCTCCAAAATGCAATTCGTTGGGGCACAAATTACCTCTTAAAATCTCATACTTCACGTACCACTTTTTATACCCAAGTCGGAGATGGAAATGCTGACCATAGTTGCTGGGAAAGACCCGAAGATATGGATACCCCTCGTACACTTTATAAGATAACTGCTCACTCTCCAGGCACGGAGGCTGCTGCTGAAGCCGCGGCAGCTTTTGCTGCTGCTTCAATTGTTTTCAAGTCTATCGACTCTAAATATTCTGCCAAGTTATTAACTCATTCCCAAACAGTAAGCTAATTGCACCAAAACTATGGTTAATTAATAATTATTATCAGTATTAATAAAGATTTCACGATTTTTTAAATTACAATGATTACTTAAAATGAAATTAAACAAACAATCTTAAATTAATCTCGCTAATTTGAAATTCTTTTTTAGTTATTTGATTTTGCAGATAGGTATAGAGCAAGTTATCAAGCTTCTTGCCCTTTCTACTGCTCGTACTCAGGTTATCAGGTAACAAATTTCCAATATCTTCCTTTTTTGTTTTATTCTCCGAATTATTATTTTTCTAATAATATTTGTAAAACAGGACGAGTTATTATGGGCTGCAAGTTGGCTATACAAAGCGACTAGAAAAAGCCAGTACCTGAGCTATCTTACAAGCAACCGCGGTTGGAGTCAACCGGTGACTGAGTTCAGTTGGGACAATAAATTTGCCGGAGTTCAGACATTACTAGCTAAGGTATATTTCTGAATATTTGTTTTATGAAAAACCTGAAATGAAAACACTAATAAGTAATGTTTGGTTTCAGGAATTTTATTTGGGGAAAACGGATTTGGATAAGTTTAGAAGTGATGCAGAGTCATTTGTTTGTGCATTGATGCCTGGGAGTAGCTCTGTGCAAATTCGAACAACTCCTGGTACGTATTTTCAGTGCAAATTCGGACAACTCCTGGTACGAATTTAACTCCTGGTACGTATTATTGCAGGTGGGCTTTTATACACTAGAGACAGCTCTAATTTGCAGTATGTCACAAGCTCCACCATGCTTTTGTTTATCCACTCCAATACCTTAATTGCTCATAATATCAGTAGAATCCAATGTGGATCTGCATCTGCTCGCTTCTCTGCCTCTCAAATCAGATCCTTTGCAAAATCACAGGTAAGATTTGTCATATAAAAATATTTTAGAGAGATCCGAATCATCCATTAATGAAGGGGACGACCCCCCATGGAACTGGGCTTTGGATTACCTTGGGCCTACGGTCTGATATAAATATTGGGCCCCTATTGAATCGGTTTGCCATCAATAAGCAAACAATAAATTTTTTTCAAATTAAAAAATCATGAATGTTTAATAAACGAGTTTAATTTATATACAAAGCAGTCGATAAACACAACCATCGTAATACAAAAAGTGGTTTTTAACTATTATTGAATTGTTATGTGGGCTTTATAGGTCGACTATATACTTGGAAAGAACCCAAAGAACATGTCATACATGGTGGGCTTTGGAAAAAAATACCCAAACCAATTACACCATAGAGGATCTTCAATACCCTCCATTAAGAAGCTCAGTGCTAAGGTAGGGTGCAATGATGGTTACTCAAACTATTACAATGCAAACCAACCAAACCCAAATACACATGTTGGAGCAATTGTTGGAGGCCCAGATTCTAATGACCAATACACAGATTCCAGATCACAATATTCTCATGCTGAACCTGCTACTTATATAAATGCCGGTTTTGTGGGTTCTGTTGCTGCTTTGATCACTGAAAATGGAGAATCTATGTTGCAAGATTCTGCCATGGATGAATCTGAATTTCTAGCTCAACTTTAATTTAGTAGTGTGTAAGGAAATTAATTTCCACTCATAATAAGGTTAATTATGTTATTAATAAACTATCCAATTATCGAGAATGTAAAAATGTATATGCTATATGCAAAAGAATAATGTGTGTGTATTGTACAGTTTTGATATATTGCTATATCATATTCTTACACTATAAATTCTTTCACTTGATGGTCAAAAGAACATAAAGCAAATAAGCAATTATGAACAGAACCAAATTCAAATTGATAAATCAAGAACATATCCAAACCCTCTAATTCAAATGCAACCTGCAGAATATTTCATAATACTATCCAGTGATTTCTAAACTAGGTTGCTCATTCAATTCAGTACTTCCCTCTACATAGCGTGAGTAAGAACACAATGGCACAGAAAACATAAGGTATCAAACATGCTGAAAATGACGGTCTCCAAACTGAATCAAAATTATAGACCCAAAATTTCACTAACTTGTATTCTTACACATTAGATTTTGTCTTCCAATTTAGCTCCTTGAGGCTTGCTTCTCCTTTGCCTTCTGAATCTTCAATACCTTCTTCACTATCTTTTGCTCTTCAACCAAAAAGGCTCTGATGATTCTCTCCCTAACAGCACCTCCAGACAATACACCACCATAGGCACGATTGACGGTACGTCGGTTCCTAGACAATCTAGATCTCTTGTATTCAGCAGGTCTCAAGTGAGGAATCTGAAAATAATTACACACATCCACCATCATCAGGACAAAGCTCTGGCAGCATCTCGTTAAGAGTTTAAATCACATTACATGAACAAAGGGTAATCAACTCAAACAGCAACATCAGCATAAAAAAACTCATCACACAAGCATAAACATTTATTATGATATAATTGAGGGTGAAAAAAACAGTACAGTTTAACAGGCCACTGTTTCTGGGAAATCTGAGACTGCAACTGAACTGTGGTAGGATGGTTTCCAATGCTGGTTCTGGTTCTAGAACCACCATTTATTGTTGCAGTTCTTCAAACAATGAATCTGGGCGGTTTCAAAAAAAAAAAAAAAGTTCTGCTTTACCTTGTACATTTAATTTAAATCTCCTTTAAAGGAAAAAAATAGAAGAACCACCAGTTTTGGATGGTTCAAACCACCGGTTGAGGATGATTACACTTCCAAATCAGTTATGGTTCAAGGCATTGTGGAACCAGAACCAAAACAGAGTTTGACAGCTAAGGTTCTTAATAGCTACGGTTCTCAATGATTAGAACATTATTTGGTCAGGCCTAATTTTAACAGCCAACGAACATTCAACACTCTGAAGGAATCTTGGCAATCATTTTAGAAGCAGACTTTCTATCGTAGGGGCAATCACTGAATATAACAAAATCAACTAAACAGAACATAGGATTGGTTAAGTAAAAGATTAAATGCTAAGTGATCATGGTATAGCAAGATTAAGGAGAATAACATCTAGAGTAGCCAAAATCTAGAAGTATCCCAACAGAAGTAAACGTAATTTAGTTTAGAATCCACTTTGGTAAGGACTACCCACATAAAATAATTGGCAATTTAAAATTTTAGAATGATCCTATACAGTGTACACATCAGATGATTGTTCAGTCTCTACCATTACCAGCTCCTTCCTATATCTTCTTTTTCCCACAAAAGCAACTCTCATGCAATGAAGCATTCAAAAATTAACTCAATAACCAACAATATTCCCAATGCACATATAAAATGTCTACTTCCAAAGATTAACAATTATTCATTAAGTTGAATATCAAGGTTGTTGAATTCTGTCAACTATGTCATCCAAAATCCATGTTTTAAAATCACATCATACATATGAAACACTTGAATATCATAGGTTCTCTCAGCATTATATACTTAGGAAACAGATTAATGAACAAATAGCCTAGAAACAATGATTTTAAAGTCTAAGTATGAAATTGAAACATGAAAGCTTAGATTTAAGTATAAGAACACATACCCCTTGAATTCTCTTGCCAGTAACGGGACATTTAGGACCACTTGCTCTCTTTTTGGTAGTCTGATACACCAATTTTCCACCTTCATTTCAAAAAAGCAGCCATTAACACAATCATTACTGCTTGCATTCTTGCGAAAAATATGAAATTAGAAAAGTATGAAAGAACAAAATCGAAATATACCAGGTGTCTTGACGACGCGGTGCTGATTAGATTTAGTGGCGTAGCTGTGCCTTGAACGGTAAGTGAGCCGCTGAACCATTTTTGCACCACTTCAAGCTATTTCCCAGTCTCTGGTCTTTGAAGATGCACAAGAAGACGAAAGATTAAACAAAATGGAAGGAAAATTTATAAATAGGAACCCTAGATCCAAGGGCTGATATTACGAGAGTTTTATAATTTGTAAAATACCCACAAATTTTGATATATTAGTAATTTTTGCAATATGTCTTTCATTATTCTCTATTCACTCCAAATTCAGCCAAGTATAAGGGTTAGAACCTAAATTAAGAAGTTTATAAAAAATTAAATTATAGAATTCTAAATATTTATAATATTTTAATTATATCCTCAATTAGTTATCAATTAAAATAATAAATTCATTTTATTTATAATATTTGACGTTAAAACATTTAATTTTATAAGTAATAGTGCTTGAAGATCAATGGAGTTTTGCTCTTAACTTTGCATTTAAACTTCAAATTCATAAAAATTATTCTAAGTGGATCCATGTGAAATTAGATTTAAGTAATATTTAACAAAAAAATTAGGTGTTATTATTTTTTAAGTATCTTTTGTTAATATGGATGCAATTAAATAAGTTTAAATTAATAAAAAAACAAGATCGATGTGTTAATATTAACGAAATTAGCTTTAAAAATAGCGTTAAAAAAATTTATTGTATACAATTACAAAGCAATATAATAATTTTTGTAATCTAAAATCCTCATATAATGCACTTTTTAACAATAATGATTTTATCTTTAATATAATATAAAAATACACAATTTTTTTATTTTCATGGTATTAGCTAGAGCTAAGCAACGAATCCGACCATCCAAACCGATGAAATATCAAATTCTTTTTTTTTTAACCGCAAACCAAAGCGATTAGGGTAGATATCGAATATCAATCGAACCGTAAAATTCATTTCGGTTTTAAACGAATTTCAATTTTCAAGTTTGGATTCACAAAATTCATCAACATTCAACACAGTACCCATAATCATTCATCCAGTTAAATACATATCCAATATGTATCTCTTCCGTAATTTATTTAGTAATATATTGATGTAAATAAATAATTTTTTTAATAATAATGAGGATTTCTCTAATTTTATTTTTGAAAATATTTACATAGAAATAAAGCATAAAAGTTTAACACTCAACTACTAAAATCATGCCTAACTTTTAAATGAATACCAAATTATAGATAAGAATGGTCAAATTGACCAAAACTAATTTAATTTTTAAATAAAATAATAGCACAAGCATTAATTAATTTGGGGATGATTAATAAACTTATCAGTCCAAAATTTACCTAATTTTGTACCACCACACTTAATATAACAAAGCCAAGTTGTCAATTTTTTTTTTTAAAAAAAGAAAAGAATATTTATTTAATTAATTTCATTGCTTTAAGCAAAGTAATTGCAAGCTTATCTTGTGATTAGTAATTAAAATATAATCAAAGTGTCAGTTTCTTTAAGAATCAGGCGGTGGCCGGTACTGAAAATTAAGGCTACAAGTTCTTTTGAAAATTAAAAAAAAAAAACAAATTAATTTCATAATATTAATATTTAAAGTAGCCAAGGAATTATAAGGTTTCTTGCCCTAATGAACAAGAAGAGACAAGCCACATTTTGCTTGAATAATATGTGAATTTTAAAAAATAATAATTTAATAATTAGTTCTTGATTTTTTGTTATTATTTATTATTAATAATTAATTAATTAATAATATTTTTCTCCTTAACGTTCAACATTGAACTGTTTTGTCTCATGTTTTGAAACAATCAATTTTAAAAGTAGACTATGCAAACTGAGGTAGGCTTCAATTACAATCACTGAATTTATTTAGTAATAAAAATATTTTGTTTCATAAAATCATTTCTGTCTTTTATTTATTTCACTATAAATTTAACTTGAAAATAACTAACAAATAAAATTTTAATAATTGTACTAATTAGTATTATTAGAAATAGCTAAGCAATTACAATTGTTCTTAATGAACCATAAGAAAAATAAAATATGAACTAAAAATTTCAATAACATATAGCAATAATTAAATGTTGTAATAATAAATATAAACCTAAAGCATATATATATATATATATATATATATACCAATTAAGAATACTGAAACTACCAATTAATGTGTGTATTAACAATAGAAAATCGAAATTAACAAGTCCATTTTACCCCAAAAAAAAAAAGGATTGAAATAATATTTAGAAGTCTAAAATTATGGGCTCAAATTTAAGGGGGTAAAATAATTAAAAGGATTAAAGCCAAATGAACACAAACTAAATTGCAGAATAAAAATGTGAAGAAATTAATAAAGATATACATAATATACTTTACAAGCTAAAGTTTTCATATTTAAGCCTAATTAAGAACACATTTTCAAAAACAAAAGTCCTAATTAAGTACACAGACTTCTAATTATACAATAGCAACTCCAATCATAGAATTGCTTATAGCTAAAACACAATATTTACAATTCCACCCCCCAAAAAAAAAACTCTCTCACTAAATTTGCATCGCGCGTTGCATAAAGCCGACGTAAATGTCCTTCATTTTACATCATTTCTGCATCCGACACAATGGTTCTAGTCTCATTTGCGTCCGGAACAGCCTCACTTTACAATCGATGTAAACGGAGCTTAAAATTGCAACTTACAAACTAAAAAAAACGGATTGCAAAGACAAAAATGTAATAATAATTATAAAAAAAGATTATTATTAACTAATTATGGCTGCAAATTGATTATCCATATTATAAAACAGCCCTCCAAAATCCTCAAAGCTTGGAAACAAATCATCACTAAAAACTATATCTGGTGAGGCAATTTCATTATTTTTGCTTCCAATATTATTTTCAAGAATCTGCTGTTCTTGTTCTTCCTCATTTTTAACCTTGACATCTTCAAATATCAACCGTTCATCTTCATGATGATGAACTTTTGAAGCAGAAGGAAGAGGAAAGATTTCATCTTTTTCTAATTTCTGCATTTTCTTGTTGGGTTCTGAAATGGGTATGGATTGTTTAGCCATAGTAGACCTAATTCTTGTGCTTCCAGCAAGAGAATTTCTACGAGTAGGATGAGAATGGCTATGTTCTGCTGTGTATGTTATAATAAAGATTGATGGGTCTGAACTGCTTCTTTCTACTTGTTTTCTTGCTAAACATCCTTTCAAACTGCTACATCTATAATAGCTCCTTTTTTTTTTTTTTTTTTCAAACAAAACAAAGCAAAAATAAAAATTATTAAAATTCAAGTAATAACCGGCATACAGCTAGACCAGAATTACTACTAAATTTAAGTTTCAAGCTAATTTTACTTTAATTTTTAGCATAGATTTGAAGCTTGAGAGTCTTCCATTTGCATGTTGTTGTAAACTAATATGCATGGCATGATCAACGAATTATAATAAGTAGCTTTCAAACTTATTAAATTTAATTTCTAACCTATATAACTCTTGTTCTTGGACTAATTAGGTTAATAAGACTAAAACCATAAGAAAGATTTCAAGAAATTAAAAAAATAATATTGAATTCGGTTATTTATTTATTTTACCTTGGATATGGAGATCCCTTGATGGGTTTTTGACCATATTTTCTCCAAGCCCACTTATCAGATGAGAGATCATCTGCTGTAACATGTTTAACCACTCTATTTTGCTGGTTTTTTCTGAAGATCACAATGTTATAAAATAAATAAATTAAGAGATCTAACCAAAACAAAACTTTGATCATAATAAAAATTCAATAAATTTAATCAACTCACCTCTTCTTTGACTTGGCTGCAGAAATAGGAGCTTTTTGCAACTTCTGATCTGCCTCTTTAGAACTATTATTATTATTAATATTATTAGGGTTGGCATGTACAGAAAAATCTTGCTGGTGGTGCAAAAAGGGCTTGCAAAATTCTTGATCTTGATCTATTTTATTATTAGGTTCATAAAAACTAAAAAGATCATCATCAAGATCAAGATTCAAAGGAGGAAACAAAGAAGGTGAATCATAATAATAATTAGAATTAGAATTATTATTGATAATATTTTCAAAGATTGGATCTTCACTGCTGCTACTGCATCCTCTTCTTACAACAGCTTGCAGATCCCAGTCTTCCATTAAAGTAAACTCACCCATTAACTAAAGATTTTACAGACAAGAGGAGGAGCTGACTTTTTTGTTAAGGAAGAGAAAATGAAAATAAAGAGAAGAAAATAAATAAAGCAAATGGCTTTATTTATTTATATGTTTATTGAAGCAGACGAAGAAGAAGAAGAAGACCATTTCAAAGGATATAGCTGTTTTGGTTTTTGAAGTCACATCCTTTTCCATTTAAACTAGTTTTATTCCTTTTTTGATGGTTGTTTTGGCTTGGGTTGACTTTTATAAAATGTCAAAAGCTTACCGTAATAATAATAATTATAAAATTTTTCATATTAATATATTATTATGGACCAATAATTTGGAATTTTGGAATAATAATAATAATAATAATAATAATAATAATAAAATAATATATTATTATTATTATTATTATTATTATTATTATTATTATTATTATTATTATTATTATTATTATTATTATT
>CANUEY010636366.1:0-19798 GCA_948099555.1 Croton setiger
TTAAATTTTAAAATTTTACTTATTAAAAATATTTTTATTATTTAATTAAAATTTATTAAAAAAATAAAATAATAGTATTTTTTTTTTCAAACTCCTTTGGCATTAAGTAGGAAGAGTTGTCCCCATTCGACATTGAATGCATTGTATTGTTGACTGCTGAAAGGGTAATCTGATCATGCATTTAATTTTTCGTACAAGTCTTTGAGCATTCAGAATCCAAATCCTCATTTTCCCTCTTTTTAAGCTCACAAATTCAAATGCATAAATCAATGGTCTGATTGACATTTTCATATTGACAAAAAATAAAAAACCCATAAATGGTTCATAAATTAATTTAAAAATAATGAAATAAATATAATTAATGATTTTTTTAAAATGAAAATTACGAATTATTGTAGTAGAACTTTTCGAACAGTTTAAACCTCTATTTCCTTTTTTTTTCTTTCAATTTCTTCCTCTTTTAAATCTATATTTTCTGCTATCGTCAGCTTCTCCAGCTGATAGTAACCCTCTCATCGTCCTTTTGTATAATTCTTTAGCAAATGATTTAAGATCTCTGAAATATTTGATGGATCTGATTTTTTTATATTTTGTTTTTATTGTTCTTCTTTTAATAGATGCATTTGTTCTCACTTTTGAACTGGGTGTTAGTTTTATATGAATTTGGTTATTTATTGTAAAAGTTTGATTCTCTTTTAGTGTAAAAGAGAATATGGTAAAAAGTTTGTATTTTGAATTTTTACCGATCATACTTGTCTAAAAATTTCATCGTTTAGTAATGTTATTTATTTCTCGTTTGTTCTATTTTTTTTTATATTTATAAAGAGGTATACTCATATAGAAATGATAATGACATTTATTTAAAAAATAAGTTTTACATATATATATTTTCTATGAATGGAATATATATATAGACACACTTATAATTTATTGCATTTTTATTTAAAGTATGATTAAATAAATTAATTATATCACAAGAAGAAGCTACTAAATGGAATCTATGACATGTTTAATCTTCAATAAATAAATAAAAAATTTAAATTTCTGTTTATTACCATTAAATTAGAAAATTTAAAATTTAAATGATATTTTTGTTTGAATTTTAAAATATAAATTAAAAAAGAATTACTCAATTACTTATAAACAATACATGAAATTACATTTATTTTAAAAAAATTGGAACCTAATTATTCAATAAAAACAAATTAAAAATCTCACTAAAAATTGTATACATTATAAAATAAATAAATAAATAATTTTTTTAAAGAGAAATAAATAAAATTTTAAATTAGTCTGTATTTACCAACTTATGGTTGGGTCTAATTGAATACTAATCAAAACTTCAAGGATGAATTTGACATTAAACAATATCCTTCGATCTAATCAAGTTTCTTGCAGACTCGCACTGTCGGTCCTTATACATGTATCATTTTATCATACACCACCGGTAGAGATTGAAATCCTATTCTAAAGATCGTTCCTTTTCTTCTTCTTCTGCGATTTATAGCCCTAAAAAATCATGGGAGATGACGCTTTTCTCAGTAAAGAAAACCCAAAAAAAGCAAAAGACAAAACGAAAAAGAAGAAGAAGAAGCGTGGAGGGACAAAGAAGAAGATGACAGCTGAACAGACTTTGGCTTTCAAGGCTGTTACTGAATGGGTTTATTTGGATCAACAATCTGCTCCATTATTAGCTTCTACTGCTTCTGCTTGTGTTGTTGATGATTTTGGTGTGCAGAAGACAATGGGTAGAGGTGGAGAAAAAGTTGTATTCGAATTGCATTGTCATTCAAAATTCAGTGATGGGTTTTTGTCTCCTTCAAAGGTTGTGGAAAGAGCTCATGGAAATGGGGTAAGTATTGCTTTAATTGATGATTTTGTTGATTTGAACTGAATTATAATGATGTAGAGTTGATATTATGATTTGATTTTGTTAGAGTATTTGATTAATTCCTGAAAAGGGGTTTTTTTTTAATTTGATTTTCTTGATTTGCTATCACCAGAAAAAAGTTCCAAACTTTACTGGATTTATGCCTTTTCAAATGTTACTTGTTAGAATATTGTAGTGTGAACTTACATTTTAGGTATTTGCATTCCAAATTATCTTTGGCTAGGGAGAATTGTATGTTTTCTTTCTTCACTTATATAATATAAGGACAAATCTTTTACAGAATTACTTGAAATGGATCTTAGATATGGATTAAGAAAAAAATCTTAGTTTTAGGGTTTTGATCCCTAGTTGTATAAACATATAGGTTGTCGTATTGATAGTTGTATCAACATTTAATGAGTGAATTGGGTTCAGCACAGGTGAAAGTTCTTGCGTTAACGGATCACGACACAATGGCTGGTATTCCTGAGGCTATGGAAGCAGCTCGAAAATTTGGCATTAAGATAATACCAGGTGTTGAGATCAGCACAAAATATTCCCCAAGGTATGTTCTTTAACTGGTATAAACAGAGATTCATTTTTTTTTTCTTCTCATCACATTTGGTATTTGATCTATAAAGCAGAAATACTGAAGCAGAGGAACCAGTGCACATTCTTGCATATTACAGCAGCTGTGGGCCAACAAAGTTTGAGGAACTGGAGAAGTTTTTGGCTAACATAAGAGATGGCCGTTTCCTTCGCGCAAAAGATATAATCCTCAAACTAAACAAACTTAAATTCCCTCTTAAGTGGGAGCATGTTGTCAGAATTGCTGGCAAAGGAGTTGCTCCTGGAAGACTGCATGTGGCCAGGGCAATGGTTGAAGCAGGCTACGTGGAGAATTTGAAACAAGCGTTTGCTAGATATCTATATGATGGCGGCCCCGCATATTCAACGTAATAATCCTGTGATTTGTCTAAACTTGTGCTTTTTGACTTTTAGCTTTTAATCTGCTTTCAATTTTTAAGCTACTTAATACAACTTTTAAAGGTGTTTGGTAAAACTAATTTAAAAGTAACTTATGAGGAGGTTTGAAGTGAAGTAAAGTTTAAAATAACTTATAAGCACTTAAATTTAGCAAAATGACTGAAAAACCTTGGTGGGATAAGAGAAGTATTTATAAATGAGAGTATATAAATGTCTTTTATTTGGTCAAACTTAAATTGCTTAAAATCAGTTTGAAAATGACTTTTTTCTAAGTGCTTTAAAGCCTGCTTAAGAGCTTAAATAAACAGGTCACTCCCCTGCTTAAAAGCTAGAGATGGCTTAAAAGGAGGTTTGACCAGTTTCTAATCCTAGACAAACAAAACACCCTTACCATATACTTATTTGAAAAACTGATGGATGGAAAGTGTCTTTGCATCAGGGGGAGTGAGCCGCTCGCTGAGGAAGCAATACAATTAATACGTGAGACAGGGGGTCTAGCAGTTATAGCTCACCCATGGGCATTGAAGAATCCAGTTGCAGTTATTAGAAGCTTGAAAGACGCTGGTCTTCATGGTCTGGAAGTTTTCAGAAGTGATGGAAAATTGTCAGGCATGTTCCTTCTGCATCCCAAATCTCTTCCCATTATATAGCATCTATCTGCATCCTGTTTA
Source organism: Croton setiger (assembly GCA_948099555.1). NCBI lineage: Eukaryota > Viridiplantae > Streptophyta > Magnoliopsida > Malpighiales > Euphorbiaceae > Croton > Croton setiger. Next base: position 3,529 of record CANUEY010636366.1, read on the forward strand.
GGTATTGGTTTTTGGCTAAGAAATGATGTTTTCTCAAATATGTGCATTTTAGCATTAATACGTCATGTGTCGATGATATATTTGGTTAAAGAAGAAATGCTAGAATTTGTTCAATGGGTATGAATTGAAAGCATACAGATTTTCTTCCATTCTTGAATTGGAATTTACACATTGTTTCCGTTCTCTTTGAAACAGTATATAGCGACCTGGCAGATGTTTATGGACTTCTAAAGCTTGGAGGATCAGATTATCATGGAAGAGGTGGAAACAGCGAGTCTGAACTGGGAAGCGTCAATCTCCCCGTACTGATTTTGCACGACTTCCTCAAGGTAGCTCGACCAATCTGGTGTGATGCTATTAGGGGAATTCTCGAGAGTTATACAGAGGATCCCTCTGATTCTGAATTAGCAAGGATAATAAGGTATGGAAGATCGCGAACTGTAAAGGGGAATTCCCCCGTAAGTTGTAACGCAGATTTGATGGACCGTTGCTTATCAGTGTGGTTAACAAATGAAGAGAGACAGACTGCTGAGTTTGAGGCCATTAAGATCAAGCTTTCCCATGTTTCAATTAGTCAAGGACAGGGAGAGGTTCATGTTTCTTAAAGAGTACATAAATAACTCTTTATGTTCTTTTTGTTTGTGCCAATTTTTTGAAATAGATTAGGAGAGCCAATTATTCTCAGCAATAGTCTAATTACTCCTTGATTATATTGTATCTGGCAAAAAGGTTAAGTTCAGCAACAATTTTTTATATAGCTGTTGACTATTGTATTTGGCAAAACTATTCTTCCAGAGGAGGCCATGGTCTGGTTTAGCCCACTGGATCTGCCAGGTGGCTGAACCGGCCTGCCCCGCTGCCGAACTGTGACCGGTTAAACTGGAACCAGGTTCAACAAAATTTCAAACCAGATCTGACCCCGCTGCCGAACTGTGACCGGTTAAACTGGAACCAGGTTTAACAAAATTTCAAACCAGATCTGACCAGTGGCAGAACCAGTCCGCTACCGAACTGTGATCAGTCGAACTGAACTGGAACTAGGTTCAATTAAATTTCACACCGTAACCGTCATGAACTGCGAAACATGCAATTTTTTATATAGCTGCTGATTATTGTATTCGGTATTAAGATTTTGTTTGGCAAACTTTTCTTCTGATCTATTGAAAGTGCTTTATAATAGATCATCTAGGTTCACAAAAATCTAAAAGCTAAAAAATAATATTGTTATCCTTTTATAAAATACTAATTAAACAATCAAAAGCTAATTTACCGAATGAAAAAAAAAAAAAAAAAAAAAAAACTGTTGCCGAACACAGTTTGGTACTGTATAAATAGGATCAAATTAATCGATTAAACGCGTTTCGATTTCTTTTTCTTCGGTTGATCTGCTGCAACAATATATTCCTCTGCATTCACATTCTCTGCTGCCTTTTGTTTACCAAAATTCTTTGCCTTTTGCTGCAAGACCAGAGACTCAAAATATTATCCATTCTTAAAGAAAAAGCAGAAACATGATTTTCAAACAGATGTTTGATAAAATTAATTTATGAAATATACCTTTATCGACATGGCCAGAGCAGCAACATCGTTGTTCTTATCACCCGATGAACCTGCATTCTGCTGTTTGGATTCCTACAATAATCAAACAAATCCCATTGATTTTATGTTCTAATGAAATGATTAATGAAGTTAAGGTTGTATAAATTGTGGTAAAAACTGGCTGAAGAAGTTTTTGATTAGAACCTCAGGAGGAATAAATGCAGCTTCTCGTTTCCTTTTGTTTTCGGCCGTTTTTTCTTCTTGCTTCTCCTGCTTCTCTTTCCACTTCTTTGCTTGTTTCTTTTCATTGCTAATAAAGTATTGACCTGTCTCAAGTTGCTTATCAACCTGCAGATATTGTACCAGACAATCCAGCCACAGAGATCTAACTATTAGAAGAAAGTTAAGCACATATAAACGATTTATCCCTACAATATAATGTAATCCAGCATTGAGAACCCTTCAGAATGTGAACTAAAAACTAAATATCTGCATGATCAAACAAATTACAGAAGAAATAATTTTGTGGGTGCCTGGTTTGGCTTTCATGTCGACCAAACTTATTTTAAGCAGAATAGTATTTCTTTGGGATACGAGTTTAAGAAAAGAAGCCACTTTTCAACTCGTAACTAAGGCAACTTTTTCGGGCAATCATCTACTTAATAAATAAATAAAAAAAAAAAAATTACCCTTTAAATATTAAATGAGTATATAATTGAAATAATTTTGTAAGAAATCAACATTGTTTATTCATTGGACATCTCATTTTTTTTTATTAATAGATCATTTCTTGTATTAGTGATGAATTAATGAAAGTGCTTTTAAATGCTGGCCAAACACAACTGCTTAATTTTTCTAAGTAATTTAACCGAAGACTTGCTTTCCAATTGATTATAAGTCAGAGAATGCATTTTTTTAGTCAAAACCCCTGGTACGCTTGTTGACACGGAACAAACAGAATACACTCTTTTCTGCAAAAGAAAGCATTAATAATACCCTTACCTCACTTTGTGGTTGAGGAGGAGGAAATGGTGTATACGGTTTCTTTTCTTTGCTCTTAACCTTCTTTGATTTGACATTTTTCCTGAAAAAGTTGTATAAAAGTTGAGTTTAGCATTGGAAACCCGATAAAAGCAACTAGTTCATCACTACAAAATAATTTAGTACACATCATACTTCTTAAAAGTAGGAAGGAACCTATCCCAGCTCTCATCTTTAAGTGCTGGATTCTTTTCAAGCTCTTTTTTCATTATAAGAATCTATCATAACAAGAAAGTCAAAGAAAGAGAGAATGTAAGAGATCAACAGGTTTTCAAGGGGAAATTAGGAAAATAAATTGAAGAAACCAAGAATAGCATATTCACCTTGATATGGTAAAGAGGATGCCTTTTATTCTGTATACAATCCTCAACAATTCTTCTGACTTGTTTCAAACCTTTAAATGAGCCCATAGCAGCAACCGTGTTTCCCTAATTTATTAGGACAACAAAATTAAATAGATCTTTAGGTTGAAAAGTGAATTTAATGCAGTAATCCTAATATGTGAGCCAAAACTAACACATGAATGTTAACTTTAAAAATATAGGGAGCCTTATTAATGACCTGAACTAAGATGTAGCAACCTGTCAAAATCTCAAGGGCCTGCACCCACCAAATGGTTAAGCATGAGACATAGAAAAGAATCAAGGAGAGATATTCCAGCATAATACATTGGCAGGATATTTGCTCCATGCATACATTGCCTCCTGCTTTCATTTTCTGGGTAGAAAACAAAAGCAACAATGCATGTCTGGGAGCTTGCAAGTATTAAACTTAAGAAACTCAAGGCACCTTCAAAGTCGATGAATTTGGACCCACAAGATGTTGTCTTCGTTTAACAAACCTTTCCTGCAAGCGAATACAGAAATTTTAGTTTTCTTGAAGACCTAATTGTCAAGCTTATTCGCAAGTAGCAAACATGAGAAAAAAACCTCTGAATATATAAGTTCCTATCCAAGAGTCTAAACCTCCATACTTAATTGAATATATACATACAGATGTCTTATAAAAAACAATTTTACTACACAAATCAATGTTTCTCACAGGAAAAAAAAGCATAAAATGAGGATAGATCCCTCAAATTAAACAAGAAAAATAGTTTATTTGAGAATAACAAAGTTAATAAACTTACTTGAAAGAGTAAGAATAGACAACTAAACGTGAAAGGCTTTAAGCAATATGTACCTTATTTCGAACCAAGTTTCCGATCTTGATTATGTCACATTGCATCTCATCATTCAAAATTTTGATAGCCTATTACATATCAACAAGGTTAAGCACTGTGATTAAAAAACTTTTGTGAATTTAAAGCCACAAGAGAAATGCAAATGATAGCACTTGCCCATATATGCATTCAATTTAACCCCACAAAAACTCAGAAGATTTTTTCTCACTGTACATTCCCAATACCCAGTTATGACACCATACTTGGGTCCAAAGTTCTGTTTTTACTGCACATATATGCCAATAATTGTGTGATACCATTTAATCATGCATTTGAGTAAGAAAATCCCTTTAAACTTTCCTGGACAGTGAGCTTTGATGCACCCAGACATTCAAATAAAAACAGTCCTCAAATAGTTGCAAGGAATTAAAATATGAAAAAACAACTACTAAGACGTTTATTTTTAGCAGTTGCAGCCAGATAAAAAAAATTGATTTAACAAACAAGTAATGAGGGTTAATTAGTCATCATATCAAGTGATTCTAACACCTTGAAAGAACAAGAGCAAGAATAATGCTAAGTTTCAATTGCAAGATATTATGAAAGAAACTGGATGGTAATTGTACCTGAGGTGCAGGAACACTTCTTGATAAAAGCTTAATGAGATCCCTAGCTTTGACAATGATATAGGGGTCCCTAGTTTTTCTAGTAGTTGTAACTGTCATTGATCCCTCAACCTAACAAACAGTAAAAGCATAAAAGTTAAAGTAGAAAAACATGCAGGAGAAAAATAGCAAACCAAGAGTATAATAAAGCTCAAGAAGCAAAACCAATGTAAGACCAAATATCAAAATCAAATCCATAAAATAACAAAACAGAAGTATAATATCCAAAATCATCCAGTATGTTAGCAGTGAAGTAAATAAAGAAAAGATTGACAAAGGAGCATGAAGACTATGAATTCCAGAAAATTTCCAGTAAAAATCGAGAAAAAAAAATCCGTATTCCCTAAAAAATCAGAGCTTTCAAATTGGGGTGTTCTGAGAACTGTTGTTTAAGCTGGTGTCAGAAAACGGAAATGAAATTTGAAACATTGAAACAGTTTTTTGCAACAGCAGGAGATAGATTTCTGCATCGATAAAAGTACAAATTCTAATTCGAATTAGTAATCCAAATAAGAAAACTTAAACATTGAGGAGGCTCAACATACAAGCAAAGCAATTGACGAGAAGAGAAACGAAATTTTAAATGATAATAAGGCTTATTATTCAACGATCGCTTCTGTATCTATACATTCAAACTATCAATTACGCCAAATAACTTACCAGGTTCAATTCACATGCAACACCGAACTCTTTCAAAGCGGATTTAACCCTCGGCCAAATGTCCTGCAAGTATTTTTCTGAAAAAACAATTGAAGAACCACACACTTTTAAGATAAACTCCAAATTCGAGAACAAGAAGCTTAACAGAAATCGAGAAGAAGGGACACCTCTATATTGTGGAAACAAAGTAGAGAAGGAGCTAACTTCGAGCATTCCACTTTCATTCCAAGAAGGATCAAATTTTTCAATCTTCCAACGGTCGATATTTGGGTCCTCATCCCATGGTTTAGGTTTATCGTGCTTTCCCTTGTGCTTTGGCTTGTTCGTCGTTTCCCTTTCTTCCTTTTCCGTTGCCATTATAGATTTGAGCTTATGCTCTTCTAAAAAAAGTTGAGTTTTTGTTAACAGTTAAAACCCTAGCTACCTATAGGAAGAAGACGACGGGTTTTTTAAGCTGTGCCCATTAAAGTCTATATTATATATAAAATGTCAGGATGGATCCGCTTTACCAAAAATACCCTCATAAAATTAATCTATTACAGCAAAAGAGTGAAACTTTTACAATCAGTTTCATATCGGTTTCCAGCAACATGTACGTTCCAGCGATGTCTCCAGCAACATAATCCGGCCGTCACAATTTTACGCTGGCCGACGTTCCAGTAATGTCTCCAGCAAAATAATCTGGCCGTCACGATTTTACAGCGAGGGAACAACACGCTGGCCGGACACTTAATGTTGATTCTAAGGATGCTGAACGACTCGCCGGTCTCTGGGCTGTCGACCAGTACCCTGGTCGGTTGTAGGTGGCAGAGGCGATGGTAGCCGGACAGTTTGCAGTGTTCTTTCTCAAGGATATAACTTTGATCATTTAAAATTAAGACTTCTGCATAAGTATTAATTTTTTTTAAATTTTTTAAATTATTTATCTTTGTTAAAGAAGATAAATATCTAAAATAATTACTAATTTTTTAATGTTTTTGAAAATTATTTATCTCTATTAAAGAAAATAAATATCTAATAAACTATATAAATATCTAATAATATAAATTTTGAGAGGGAGTTCCAAAATTTTACCACCAGCGATTACTATAATATGACACCTTTTCCAAAGATTATATATTGCTAAATCGAATTATCTTCTATAAAGTAATTAATTTAATATTATAATATAAATTAATTAACTTAATATTATTTTAAGTTTAAAAAAATTACCAAAACAATAAATTAAATTCTTATATTATATATATGTTCGTACTTTTACATAGTGGTTCTTATATTATATATATTCTCGTACTTTTACATAGTGGTGGCCATCACGATTAGAGCGAAGCTGAACCTCAACTAATTTGCCGCGGTTAATTGGTGGTGGTTTGATCGATTATTTTTTCTTATGATTGATCAACGATTCCTATTCGATAGGATTCATAATTTATGATACGATTCACAGTTTAAAATAGCATAAACCTTAATCAAACTGTCCTCTAAAAATTCCGGTTCGAACTTCTGATTTGGCAAAGGAACGTGATAGTTACTATTGATCAACAAGTTCGGTATTAATCAACAAGTTCGGTTCAATACGATTCACATTTTAAAAATAACTTGAACTGAACCATTATCTGAAAGTTCCGACTCAAACCGACCGTACTGGTTATTATTTGAACTGAACCATTATCCAAAAATTCCGACTCAAACCGATTTGACAAAAAACCGACTCAAACCGATTTGACAAAAAACCGTACTGGTTATTATTGATCGACGGTTCCGATTCCGGTGACGGTTCCGATTCCGGTTCCTAACTCCATAAAATTTCAAAGTTACGATTCGAACGGCCATGGCAATGTCTACTTTTATATTTTATATATATATGTTAAACTTCAAGTAATAATATATGTTGTAGAGACGATTTATACAATATTATATATTGTAGAGAAGGTTTAGAAGTATATAGAGTATATATTATTCTAGAGACGATTGAGAAACACTATATATATATATACACTATACGTTGTTGAGACGGTTTAGAAAATAATTCGTATACATATAATATGATATATATATAAACACAAATTTTTATATGGATGTTTTAGAAAATGCAAATCACAAACCTACCAACTACTATAGCCATATACAAGCACATAAATATAACTATAAATAGGTATATACACAATTATTAATATACATATTAAGAGAATAATCCAAATTAATTGAAGATTACCAAATACTTATTGCAAAGCTAATATTCTAACATTGTATTATACTTATTGGATTTGCTACAGTCTACCCATCTCTATCTAATCTGCTACACTTCCACATGTTACTTCAACAAAACACAAACATCCCTACTTCAAACATTTGGATTGGACTTAGGAATGTGCATGGGTCGAGTTCCTCCCTCTTTCCTTCTCCTTCACTTCACTCCCCTGATTCTTGTCATAAGCTTTAAATTATCCCCCAAAAAAAAAAAAAAAATCGTATCAGACACTCATAAACTTATATGCATAAAGAGTAATGACAGTTGACAGGTAGCTTCCATTAAAACCAAGTTCATAATTCAAGGAAAGTTCATAAAAATCAATCAAAAAAAACAGAACTGTATTAGACACTCATAAACTGATATGCATAACGAGTAATGACAGTTGACAGGTAGCCTCCACTAAAACCAAGTTCATAATTCAAGGAAAGTTCATAAAAATCAATCAATTTTGCACTGCAGTCCCAGATCATACTAATTTATCTGTGTTGTAAATCAAGTTAAGTACACTTACAACATAGAAAGTTCAAGGATAGAAAGTTCAGTTCATGCAAAAATACTGTTCAAATGATTGTGAAAAAGATTTGATTTTTTAAATATAAAATCTACATTTAAAAAAAAAAAAAAAAAATATCACCCTAAACATACCATTTGAGATGGATGTCCTTTGCAAATATAAAATATACTTAATAGGATGAATTTAGAGATTCATAATGATTATCTAACCATTCAGTTTCAACTGTTGTAAGTATAGTTTAATATGATTAGAGATGCATAATGATTATCTAACCATTCAGTTTCAACTGTTGTAAGTATAATTAATATGATTAGAGATGCATAATGATTATCTAACCATTCAGCTTCAACTGTTTTAAGTATAATTTAATATGATTAGAGATGCATAATGATTATCTAACCATTCAGTTTCAACTGTTTTTAAGTATAATTTTTATTTATCTTTTCAAATTTAAACTATATTTCTAATAGAACTCAACCATCAATCTTTATTGAACTATAAATCAAGCGTACATATGTATAAAAGAAAGTACCATGGTGATCCTCATGGATTTTCTCGCCAGTATCATCCTCTCGAAGAGATTGATTTCCTCCATAAATCCCACCAAAACCTTCTTCATCGCACCTCGTAGCATACCCTTCTCCAAATGAATGGGACATCACATCCCTAAAAAAATCAAAATTTTTAACATATTCTAGAAATATCAAAGTAAAATCAGACAAAAAAGAAAAGAACATATAACTAACTAACTAACCCATGTTCTGTTGTTTGTTTGGATTTTTCAGGTGCTTGCTTTGGTGTCTTATCCATGTTACTTGACGCAGACACAGTTGTGAGCTTGTTGAATCTGAAAGCACAAGTCTTTTTTGAAGGAAAGGAGAAAATAGCAGGTGATGATGAAGATGGTATTTTAATTGATTTTATTGCTTGATTCATCCTAAACTCAATTCATTATTCTGGTTTTCTCCAGGATTTCACTACTTTATACTTGAAGACGGAAGATTTAAGAAACAACCGACTTTGACATGAAAATGCCACGTATCAGACATCTGCCTACGCCACAATTTGCCACATGGCAAACATGACATCTACTTTCGACTCAGGAGATCATAAATGGAAAATTATAAATAAGTCCCTCAACTTGCTCAAATTTTTAAATTACTTCACTTGCCACTTTCCATGCTCAATTTGTCTGGAATAACTATGCAAGCTATTCTGTTAAAGAGTTTCAATTTTATCAACTTAAACGACATCGTCTGAGGAGAGGGATAAAATATTGCAGAATTTAAAAGAACATATAAATTGAGAAAAAGAGAGGGACCTTTGTACTGAGGGAACAGAATTCAGAAAGAGCCGACTTTGATCATTCCACCTTCATCATTCTAAGAAAGGATCGAACTTTGCATTACTCAACCTTCAATATTTGATTCATATCCCATGGTTTAAGCTTATCATCCTCAAATTTTCCCTTTATGGTTTTCATTTTCTATTGCCATGGTGTTGTAAATTTGATAGCTAAAGTTCTCTGTTACCAGTAGTCATTACAAGAGCATTTCCCATCCTTGAAATGATGGAATCTATTAGAATCCCTTACCACAATTTCTCTTCTTTTGACAATTGAAAAGTATTTGAATGCTGTATGACAATCTCCACAAACACGAAGATTCTTGAAAATTCTTATTGTTTTAGATTTAGATGTGCTGATAAAACCAAATGCAACTGCAATTTTCTCACTGTGTTGAAGCAAATATTTCTCCTTTTGCTCCTCCTCAACATCATGAAGAACAAAATCTGTGTTAGGAACATAACCTAATTCCTTAATCTTCGGGATCAATTGATCCAGTTCATCGTAAATCTGTCGTGACTGTGAGTGTAAAGTATCACCCGCATAGAATTTATGAATCTTATTTTCCATCTCAATCCAACTACAACCAGCTTCTTTAATCACATTTCTCTGTTTCATGTTTTTCCTGATTTCTGCTACTTCTTCCCATTGACCAGCGGAAGCATAAAGGTTTGATAGGAGGATGTATGCAGCTGGATCGTTTGGTTCTTGTTTAAGAATCATCTTTGCAGCTTGTTTCCCAAGTTCTATGTTACCCTGCACCTGGCAAGCTCCGAGAAAAGTACGCAGAACCAGAGCATCAGCCTTGAGGGGCATCGAGTTAATGAACTCCATGGCTTCTTCAAGACGTCCTGATCGGCCCAATAAATCAACCATACAAGCATAATGTTCCATTCTTGGAAGGATTCCATGTTCCATCTTCATTGACTTGAAGTGTTTCCATCCTTCAGAAACCAAGCCTGAGTGACTACAAGCTGATAAAACAGCAATATATGTTATCTCATTTGGTCTGACACCTGCCTCTAACATTTTGTGGAAGATATCTAATGCACGTTCAGCAAATCCATGTTTTGCAAATCCTGTGACCATGGAAGTCCAAGATATAACATTTCGCTCTCCCATGATATTAAAAACTTGAAAAGCAGATTCGATATCTCCACACTTAGAGTACATAGAGATTAAAGCATTAGAAATATGAAGGTCAGATTGCAAATTCGATTTCAATATCCGACCATGGATTTTCTCACCTTTAGATATTGCACCAATGCTAGATGCTCCACTCAAAAGACTAGCATAGGTAAATGCATCAACTTCTGTACCTGTATCCTCAATTTCATTAAAAAGCTCAAATGTTCCTGCAGCGTCCAAACTCTCTGTATACAGTTTGATAAATGTATTGGAAGAAACTAAATTTTTATCAAACAGAATATCAAAGGCTTTCCTAGCATTTTCCATATTATCACACTGTGCGTACAAACTAATAAGAGAATTTCCCACACAATTAACCCATGCAAGCCCTGATTTCACAGCATAGGCATAAACCTGTTCACCTACACTACAATTGGAAATATTTGCACATGCCTTTATGATGCTAGACAATGTTAAATGGTTTGGTTTGATTTTTCCTGTAATCATTTCTAGGAACAGTTTAATAGCTTCCTTTTCACATCCTCCACTCTGCATATACCCTGTGAGAATTGCAGTCCAAGACATAACATTATGATTTGGCATCCTATCGAAAACCTTTCTACAATCATCCAGCAAACCACACTTTGCATACATGTCCACCAAGCTACAACCTACACAAACATCCAAAACCAACCCTGATTTAATAGCCCATGAATGCATCTGCTGCCCAGATGACAACAATCTTAGTTCTCCACAAGCCGAAACAACACCACTTAAAGTATATCGATCCGGTACATACCCACTCAAAACCATATTTACAAAAAGACTAATAGCATCTCTGAAAAAACCAAACTGTTGAAGCCTCGTTATCATCAAAGTCCAAGTAACAACATTTCTCTCAGCTATTTTATCGAACACCTTATACGCAGATTCAAAATCATAACTTCCCCTCACAAACATGTCAATCAAGGCACATCCAACACATACATGAGAATTAAAATATCCACTCTTTAACACAGACCCAAAAACCATTTTCCCAATTGAAAAGTACCCATGCTTCGAACAAGCACGAATCACTGCAGTATAGCAATATTCATTAGGATAAAACCCAGAATCAAGCATATCAAGATATGTAGTTATAGCCTCAAGTTCCATTCTATTATTAGCATAACAAGAAATCAAAGCACTCCATGATACCAAATCTTTCTTATTTCCCATACTCTGAAATATACCATTTGCTTTCTCCCAGTTTCCCCATTTGGAGTAGAGGGTAATTAGAGAGTTGAGAAGGACCGAGTCAGGAGTGAGACCAGACTGTGTCAAGTGATCATGAACGAATTGACCCAGTTCGAAGTTATTTGATCTGATGCAGGATTTGAGAAGAAGGGAGTAGGTGATTAGGTCTGGATGATTCCCTTCTTGAGACATGAGATCAAGAGTTGAAATTGCTTTACGGAGGTGTCCGGCATCTAAGTGGTGGATAAGTCTTTTCTGGAGGAAATTGAAGCGGTTTTCTTGTTTCAAGACCGTCGACGGCGGAGGAATATTTTGGCGGGAAGGTAGAGGGAGTTTAACGGGAGATTGTAGAGAGAAGCTTATCATGATAACTAAAATGCTGTTGTCATGAAAGGAAAATGGATATTATAATAATGGCTGTTTTCCACTTTTCTTTATTGGAAAATTAATGTAAACGCTACAAAATCAAATTTGCTTTAAATAAATATTGTTTTTATGTGTTCACTATTTACTAAATCCGTAATTAAAATAAATTTATTTTCTTTTATTTTCTCAAGTGTTATCAGCCTTAACATCACCACCGGCCGCTGATTGCAGGCCACCATGGATTGTCGGAAAATAAAATTATTTCCATTTAGTAATTTCTGGCCGCCGAAAAATAAATTATCGCAATCGCAAAGGATTACCGAAAAGTCTTTAAAAGGACTCCTTTAGATGAATTTGATTATGTACAAATTATGGTGGGAATTGTGAGGACATTATTGTTGGATGGAGTTGAATATGGGGTACCAATGGCTACAACAGAAGGTTGTTTGGTTGCTAGTGCAAATAGAGATTGTAAAGCTATTTATGTATTAGGTGGTGCAACTTGTACTTTGTTAATAGATTGAAGGAGCTCCTATTATTAAGTTTCTTTGTTTTTTACAATTTTACCCTTTAGTTAATTAGTTTAATGAAGAAGAAAATCATTCAGTTCTTAACATTTTCAGGTGCTAAAATGGACAGGTTGTAAAGTTAAGGGTCCATTAGAAAATCAATGAAACTTTAATGCATTAATTCTGTAATATGCCAAATAAGAATGATGTAAAGAGAAGACAAAATGTAGACAAGACAGTAAAACAAGGGAAAGAGATAAAAATTGCTATCCAAATATACAAAGCAAATGTCATTGCCATAGCTTCCTTCTTAACCCAACAACCAGAAAATATAGGAGGAAAAAATACAGTAATTTAGTACAGAATAGCTATTAGTTCTATCACATTATCATCCTATTTCTATGAAAAAATCATCTTTCGTTTCGCCAACTCCGGGCTCATTCCTGACATAAGCATGCATGTAACTCGAATATCCTACGAGAAGATACTCTCGGACATTACCTGTCTTCTCAATGTTTCGCAAGCTCTGACCATCTGACAAGAGGAATGCACTTTGAAGAAGAACACATGTAATGAGTATCATGGGGCTAAGGACAAGCTGAGTTAATATTCAGACATCTATGGCCTAAAATCTCTAATAATGAACCTAACTGCAAAAACAAATGAAGTAACAGAAAGAGATCATTGGTGCTTGCGAAGAAGTAACAAGTCCGTTGTTTTTCCACCTCTTCCATGCTTGTGGAGAACATCATCGAAATTTGCCAATTTCAACTTTTTTCTTGATTGCTTTTTGACCATGATACACAAAGGAATCAACGATTCCGGCAATTGTAAAAATACCTGAAAGAAGTAACAAGAACTCTAGTTACTGACAGCGATAGAGTTTCGATGATACAATTGCTTTTAAGAAATAAGTAACGTAGGCAAAAACGGAATCATTGTCTGTTTGGAGGCTACAAGAATAATGACCAAGAAGATACCTCCAATAATTGCACAAATATTTGTCATGAAGTGTAAAAATGAATAGTGCTCCTCTTTAAAAGTCACCTGAAATACAAAGAAACAGTCAAACTACTTATCAACTGCTTATCAGTCGTTTATCAACAAGTTTTGGTAAAGAGTTCACAACTTATTTTTAAGCAACTTATACTCTATAAGCAAATTATAAGCAATAAGCCAATAAGCGCCAGTTTAGGTGAACTCCTCCTTGATACTCTCCTATAACAAAACCACAAGAAATTTCTAAAATCAAACAAAAGAACACACCTTAATTGGAGAGAAGTCATAAAAGAAGAAAACTCCAGGAGTGTCATGGTGAATAAATTCTTGTTTTTTGAAATGCTCCGTCACAGAGAACTGAACAAAAACACCCATCTCTTAGTTATGATCAATGATGATAAAACCCAATAGATCTTTCATCTTTAGAATGTATAATAATACCTGGTTTGAGCGGACAGTATAACCTCTAATATCGGTGTATATTGTTGGAACCACCTGCAGTGTCAAAATAGTTAATCTAACAGTTCATGATCAGAGGCATCCAAAACCTAATACTAAGGGTACTGCAGATATTCATTGGCAAAAATACTCCAAATTGGAAAATAAGCATAGTAACAAACACACTCGTTAAGCAATGTTCTTCTAAGAAACAGAGACAATTTTTTCCAAAGTTTGTTGATGCTGCTAATGAACTAGATAAGCAAGGAAATACCAGTAATTAAAGATTATGATGCTCAGGAATTCAATAAACCAATAAGAAATTATGTAAATGGTCAAAGATTGAAATTCTCATTCTAATAGTTATTATGTGAAGGGGAACCTTGGCGCTATAGTAGAGTTGTTACCCTAGGACCAGGAAGTCTCGTGTTCGAGTCGTCGTGGAAACAGCCTCTTGCAGAAATATAGGGTAAGGTTGTATGCAATTGATCCAAAGTGGTCCAACCCTTACCAGGACCTGTGCATAGTGGGGGCTTCTTGCACTGGGCTGCCCCTTTTTTCAATAGTTACTATGCGCATACTTTGAGCAAAGAATTTGATAGACAAGCAAAATTTTGTAACTATCTAACGACCGGTATCAAGTAAAGAACTTTAATATTTGAGTGCAAGGTAAGGTACTATGTCTATACTATAGTAAGAAACACAATGCCTTGATCAGACCAACCTTGAGGAAATACTGTTGTATGCCTTCTTCATCAAATCCATGCACCCACTGTGCCCTGAAAGATCGAAAGAACAAAATGAGGAATAAATGAAACGATTAAGAAACAAGCATTACAATGCAAAGAAGCTCAGGTAATAAAGCTGGAAAAAAATTAACAGCCATGGGTACACACAAGCAAGATCCTATGGGCTATAGTTTTGCACATTTACATAATCTGAGGCACAAGAAGCATCAGTTTTACTTTAGGTTCAAATACAGTCGAAAATGCAAATAAATGGCTGTGAAAGAGAAAAAATAAAACTTACCCATCTAGTGGATTTACCACACCAGGAAAGTAGTCACCAAAGGCCAGTCTATTAATCCTGTGACTTATCTATATCAAGCATCAGAAAAGATAAATCCACTTTAGATTTTCAAAACGCAATGTAATTAAATGGAGGGGAATAAAGGACTGCAAGGATTCCAGAAAGAAGTCAAATAATCATAACAATGTTAAGGGCTGCAAAATGGTTCTTACATTATAAGTATGTGCATGCACGGAGAGCAAATCATGTAGACGAACATTTGTTGTATGAAAGCTTTTTCCAGGTGCAAAATGAAAATTTCCAGCCACTTTATTTACTTCCAGTGTCCCATATATATTACAGCCTTCACCTACTTCATCTTTGACCCTCTGAAAATAGTTTTCACGCATGCACTAAAACCAAAAGGATTGTATAACTTAGCACGATTATAATGTAAGCCACAGGTCTACAAAACAAGTGGTTTTGCACATCGATGTAACAAAGACATACATTTGCTTTTGCAGCATATATAGACCTTGCAAAGTCTTAACTAGGACTACAGTTCATGCATATTTAAGACGACAAAGTAGCATATGATACAAATAGCTCTAGAAAATACTCTTAATTTTTATGATGAAGCAACAATAGATGAAATACATTAAGAAGTAAAATGTTCTACCAGGTCAAGAAAATGCTTCTTTGTGCAGTTATATACAATCCTTGTAACATTATTGGCACAAGAAACATTCTCATGGGCCAGTAATCAAACTCTTCCAGCTTCCAATTTTGGTCCACTAAAACACAATTCAGAAGAAAAAAACTGTGGAGAGAGCCCTTCCCTTCTTCATGTCCAAACATATAAAATTGGATGTGATTGTACAATCTAATGGCATGAGTTTCAAACTAGATAACAGGAGTCCAACCCCAAATCCCTGTAGAGCATCAATCTATCACCCTCTAAAGGAAATTCATCAACTCAGAACTTCACTACTTCCACGGGAACTTTGCATTTAAGATCCGCTAGAAACTTACTTTTCAACAACATATTATAAACCCCACTACAAGAATCAGGAATAAAACCTTGACTGTCAACTAGCTAGAACAACGACCAAGCATCCCCTAAACTTCTACATGATATTCTCTATTTTTCATACTGAGGGCAAAATCAATAAAACAATAAATAGTTAATCAGGATGACCGATGTACTTTAAGAATTGACAAGCATAACCACATTGGAGTAGAAAGAGATATGAAGCGAATGACAGACAAGTGCGCTAATGCAATGTAAATCAATGATAATATAAATAAGCATATAGTATGTCAAAAAAAATTGTAGAACATATTTTTAGGATCAGTAAGCCAACCTGATCAATCAAATCTACATTTGTGACTGCCCACCCTTTTTT
>CANUEY010636398.1:0-23633 GCA_948099555.1 Croton setiger
TCACATAAGAGAATATTGTACTATATAAACAACCCCGGGAGGGTGAGTATTATTCTATCTGTGTGTGTTTATATTTATATATATATATATATATATATATATATATATATATATATATATATATATATATATATATGAACAGAAGAACAAATTCAACATTTGTGAGAATATGCATAGGGAAAATTAAGGGAACAAAGATAAGGCATATAACATGCATGAACCTAACAATAAAAATTTTGGGAACATCAAAGATTGTGTATCTATATCTCCAGGGGTTCTCTTCCCTTCTAAAAAATACACCTCATGGCATCTTCTAACCATTTGGTATGAAAAGCTTGGCTCGCTTAATGTAGATGCAGATCAATTGCATTTAAAAAGACAAAAGAAATTAATACTGCTACCATGTAGTACATATGTCTAGTAGTCTTGTAGGGGGGCAAAATGAAATGAAGTGTGAAGAAACAATAAGAACTATTCCTTTAGTTGCAAATATATTAGCATGAAATTTTGAGAGCATCTATAGATTAAGGTTGTTTCTAAGCCATCACAAAGATAAATTACATGTACAAAATTCTAGAATATCAAAATTGCTGTTAGTACTCAAACAAATTACATACCACTCCTTCAATGTTGTGTTGAGAACCATAAAAACCATCAAGAGATGGTGTCCCTGAGCCCATTTCCTATTGCCAAAAAATTGAAACAGAAAGGAACACCAAGTTAATAATTAGCAAAAATTAAAATGACAGTAGTAATTAACAGAAGCAAACAATTTTTGAGTACTCTCTTCAGACAATACATGAGACATTGAATACCATATTTTGCACATCCTGTTGCAGAATGTAGCAGTTTCCCGTGGCATGTGTTCTCGAGTTTATTTGATCCTGCATATTTCAAGTCCATAATGAAACGTTTTACCATATACTACATATGTACGACTATTGCGATAGTCTAGCAAACACTGGGGAGAAATATGACAAACCAATTGCAGGAAGTTATCTTGCAAGCCAATAGTTATCCCTTCGGATGAAGCAACTACCTACAATGTGAAAGAAAAATCTCTTTGATAATCCATAACTTATAACAGAATGAAACTACAGAATCTATTGCTCAACCAACAAATCCTCTAATTACCTTCTTCTTCTTCTTCTTATATGTTTTCTTTTTCTTAGATGTTTTAGTCATACCATGATTCTCTGCTTCAATGTCAAGAAAACTGTGAACAGTAAATGTGTTGGGCTCTAAAATAGTCCTAACAGAGTTGTTGACACCTATGCATCTTTCCAAGATTTCTTCTAATGCCTTGGAAGCAATAAGATAAGCTTCTTGACATAAACAGCCAGCTTCAACCAATTTTAATGCTCGTTTACACAAGTCATTGAAATGTTGTTCCCTAGAATTAAAAGGCATGCCATTTGATACTTCACTCATGATATAAGGGGTTTTTGCATCTTTCATCCATCGTTTTAGTATATAGCGGAATGGCATATTGGAGATGCCAGATATTTGGAGAACAAGGATAGCATGTTTGCAAAGAAAACCTCTATATTCAAAAGAACGGCACAAGCAATTAATAGTGGAAGTTGTTTCATTCCAAGATACAAGAAAATCCTGTCGTTTTTCAAAATCATCAACTCTAAAGTTAACAGTTGCACCATCTTCACTTTCCTTCTGAAGCTGACATGAAACTACCCCCAACACCTCAAACTGAAATTTCTTGAATATTGCTTCTGTATAGAGTGCTGACATTTGTTTCTCAATAGCTGTTTGGGATCTCATTGCAGGTTGCTTGTTTCGTGCATCAAAATCAGCTTTGGCTTCCATTTCAATTCGATCTTGCAAAAACAATTTATACTGTTCCAAAAACTCTTTGATTGTAGTTTCTTTGTGTATATACTTGTCAAAAAAAGAGGCTATACTTCCACATCGTTCAGTTGTAGATATTCCTGCTAAAAACATATCTTTCATATAAGTTGGCACCCACTTTTGACGATCTTCATATAATGAACAAACCCAATCATCCTCCCTTAATTCAAACTTATCGACCATTTTCCACCATCTTTTTTCAAATTGCACATCTGTCAAAGACCTATAAATGCACTTGTTGAATTTGTTCATAAAGGTTTCACCTTCATCCATAACAGAACACAAATTTTCAGGTATCTTATTTAATACATGCCATAAACAAAAACAGTGGCGTGAATCAGGAAAAACAGCAGCAACAGCTTCATTTAAATATTTATCTTGATCAGTAATAATTACTTTAGGAGCTTCCCCACCCATTGCTTTACACCATGTCTGCATTATCCATTCAAATGATGATGCACTCTGCTCACCAATCAATGAACATCCAAGTAATATGAATTGGAAATGATTGTTGATTCCAATAAAAGGAGCATAGGGAACCTTATATTTTCCTCCAACATAGAAGTTATCAAAGAAGACAACATCACAGAAAAACCTGTAGTCATTCCTGCCTTTTGCATCTACCCAGAATACATTTTTCAAACGATTTTCACGGTCCAGATCTATTGAATAAAAGCAATTAGGATTCTCAGCCTGCATGCATGTGAAATAGTCAAGCATGACTTGTAGGTCATCCTCATCTAAACCCAAACGGAGTGCTTTCTTCTGACATGTACCTGCACCAGGTTGCTTGTTACATCCCTGGATAGCATTATAAAAATCATCCGGACATATTTCATGATTATGCTCCTTTGTAAAATTGTATATAACCCACTTCTCATCTTGTGTCCTCTTTATATGCAAGCCTGCTTTACAACCTGTCTTTATGCAAGAAGATTGTGAATTGACAGTTGAACTTGGCTCACGCTGGCTTCCAAATCGAGAACACACAATTTTTACATCAATAAATTTTCCAGATTTTTTGGAGCGACGACTAGCTTTTATTGTGATGCCAAATCCTACAGATCGAGCATATTCTCTGTAGAAGGAATATGCAGCTTCTTTTGTTTCAAATAATAAACCATTTTGGGGATCACATGTCATACTTCCCTTGTCTACAGCTTGAATAGTATTGACTTCAGCATGTTCTCCACTAATAGCACAGTGCTCTTTTTTATATAGCACACAAACTTGTGCACTAGGAGAATGTATCTCCTCTTCATTAACACACAATCCATCTGCAGTATCCATGACATCAATAATTGCATTTGATCGAATATCTAGTTTCTCCTGCTCACTTGAAGGGACTTCAAGATTTATCTCCATGAAAAGGATAAAACCTATCTAAAGGAGAAGAATATATAACTGTACACCTGAAAATTTGAAAGATGTTGGGATGGAAATTATAAATTATGCAGTAATGTTCAGAAGCAAAATTCACATTGCTGTTTGTACAACTATGACTCAAAGAATAAGGATGCTAGAAGTAACATATATATGTCAGTCTATCTATGTATATCCTCAGATTAGATGATATTTCATCTACACGAAATGTCAAACCTGAAACTGAGCATTGCTGCCATTGCCATACATATTGAATTCTCTCTCTTAGTTTTTCAAAAGGAAGAAGAAGACTCCCACATATGCTCCTAGTAATTTCTGTTTATTTCATTATTCTTGCTCAACAAAATATCAACACTGCAAATGTACCCAACTGAAAAATAAAAATAAACTTAGAAACATAAAGAAGACAAAGAAGTAAAGCACATATTGATTCAGATAAAGCAAACATATATTACTGCAAAGCTAATGCAAGAGCACATGAGAGCAAAAACAAAGAATTTCACATTCCAATACGTATGCATTTTAGATTTCTTCCCAAAAACGACCCCAATCAAAATCTTCTTCATTCTCGTTCATATGTAGCTTCAAATAGAAGAAGGAAAAGGCAAAGAGAAGAAAAATGAAGCTAAAATGAAATCCCGATTTGGGTGAGGCCATAGCCGTCGCAAATTGTTAGACAATGACATGAATCAAATAGTACGGCTTATACACAGGAACAAGGAAAAATATAATTGGCTGAAAACATAGAGGCTAAGGTAAATCAGGACTTTGCATTCTTCCTACATGGGTGTGGAAAAGAAAAAACCTTTTCATCTCCCCCCAATTGTCCTAGTCCTAGTAGTTATAATAGTATACCCCTTTTTTATTTTCTACTTCTTTTCATACCTAAAGTCCTTGTATTGATATGCTTCTCCTACATACATTTACTTTAATCATCATTAACATTTCTAACAATAATTTTAGCAAATGCATTTGAATCTAAGTCTAACCCAAATTAAGGTCATTTTAGCAGGAAATATTTTGTTCTTATACTCCTAATCTGAAATTTATCCTCTTCAAGCTAGTTAGTTCTCTGTAAGCAAATCAATTATAACATTTATCCAAAAGCGTATACACACTATATTTGATAATTCGAAATTTCAGGTGAAAAGATACTACCTGGTTATTCATAATTTCTCCCCATTTGACTTAAACCTAACAATTTGTTACAAATTGACTCGTAGATACTAGTAATTATTGATACTTTTTTTACCACAAAAAGAGTACTACATAACATTAAACATAAAGAGACTATTAAACACATATAAATCAATATAAGGAAGCATAAAAAGATGAAGAATCCCAAGAAAATAAAGAAAGAGAGAGAGAGAGAGAGAGAGAATAAAAATAACCTTTAATCTTTTGCGGATCGAAATCAGCAAATTTTCATTATTTGTTGTTTTCAATTATTTTAAACTGAAAATCATACAAAATGTTCTCAAATTCAAAGGCAACTTATTGCTCTAGGCATGCAAAATTTTTACAATAAAATAGAAGTCTGAGGAAAAGCAAAACCTAAAATCCAAACCAATTGCATAGGAAATAATCTCAAATCAAAACAAGCATAATAGAAATTAAGTGAAAATGTTAAAGTACATACCAGTTATTAAATTACTCAATTGAATAGGAAGACATTTTTTCAGATGAACTGAATTCTATTACCTTCTTCAAGTACTTCTTGAAGAAACTATTCTTCACACATAATATACATGTATTTTCTGCATATATTAGACTGGTACATTGTTTTCCTGCATAAGAAATGGCATATAACCACTTAGACTACGAAAGTAGCTATCAATGAATCCCCCAAAAACTTTACTTTCAAACATCAAATTAAAGCATAATTAAGCTGAAAAAATACCAAATGTTGAGTTCAAGAAAAATAAATGAAATTATCAAGCAAAAAATACTACCAGAAATATATGTATCCATGATATAGCAAAATATGCTATGATTAACATCAGAACATGCAACTCTATCAGCAAGGGAGTTGCTCAAAGTTGGCTCAAGTATCGAGACCACACAGCCATCTAGAAGGTTTTGCAACCCCATCCTAAGACTTGCTATATGTTAATTTGTATCAAATTATAAATTTCAATCTCTGGGACAGTCTATATGTAGAAAAAACATATAATAATTTTTATCAAATTCTAAATCCAAAAGGGTAACTAGTTCATCATCAGACCAACCATTTCTATACCAATAGAAGTAGCTCAATAAACATCAAACAATATTGAACAACGAAACACCAAAAGTACAGAATAGAGGCAGTTTTAAAAGTTAATTCATTATGGAAGGTGTTTCAGATGTTGGCAAATAAGGGCACTGAAACTTTCATTCTACAAGGTTAACTTCAAATACTAACTATTTGGATCCTGGAAGCTTACTCATAATATTCATGCTCAAATCAAACCAAGAGGAAATAGATTTCAAAAATCGCAGAAGAAACCCATAAGTCATTCCCAGAAAAAAAAAAAAAATCAATTAAGAACTTCTAACTTAAGTTACCAAGCACGAAATCACTTTATTGAATGTTTAAATTTTCAGTCTGCACTACTCCATTTCGGTTCTGTAGTTACAGTTCGAGGAGTGTTTATACTGAAACTTCCTCATAAACTGGATGAATTGTTAACTTTTCTTGTTTTTTCTTACAATATGGTAATTATCTGGTAATTAGGATAGTCTTTATGCGGTAATTATGCTCTCCTTTGCTATTATAATTTACATATGCATAAACAGATAGAACACGAAAACCAAGATGACAACTACCCATATAATTTCCAATTCACAGCAGCAGGTTTATTGTTTGAACAATAATTTCCTAGCCAACTGAGTAAAATATAAATCATAAATCCCATGAACAGATAGCATACTCAAACTAAGGTACTAAGATAATTTAGAAAACAAAATTTAAATAGAAAGAACACCCAAAAAAAAAAAAAAAACCTTAATCGAATTGGAACACTCACCTGACACAAATAGAAGCGAGGGCGACGGAAAACAGCGGTAAAGGCGACGGGAGCGGCGACGAAAGCAGAAGAACGACCAAGGGAGGTCGACGGTGGTTGCTTGAGTCACTGTTGTTTCGAGTTGTCACTGAAGGACTGAAAGCGATTGACTGCTTTCCTCCATGCAATTTAGTTGGAACGATGGTCCGAATCAACCGGTTGGCTCCAGTTCGAAGGCCTAACCTGGTTTTTAGACGATTTCCAACAAGTAAGCAAAAACAAAGCGAAATTACAATCCAACTGCACAATCCGAACGGTTCAACTGTATTTTGCTGTTCATTTCCCTGATAAGTGTCGTTTGCGGTTCGGTTTTTCCCGGTTCATAGTGCAAATCAAGTGCTCTCATTTGAAGTTCGGTTCAGTTTGAACAGCCTTGTTTGAGCTCAATAGAGAAAAAAAGAGAGGAAGTGGAAAAATACTTTTACATTTTGAACCGAAAACAGTCCACAAACTCATGGTCCAGTTCAAACATCTAGCGATACAGTTTGTGGTTTTCTCTAACAGAAAATCACGTTTGGCTCGCCCTTACGCAAAACCATAATTGTACTTCGATACCATTTAGCATGATCCATTCATCCAACCGACCAACAGACAACCATAACTAATTTTCTAAGCATTTAGAAAAATATGATTCTATTGTTGATATTAATTTCCATGTGTTCAATTTGTTTTTTCAATTTTCATTTTTCTTTTATGCAAGAAACAAATAGATATGGCTCAAATAAGCGGTTCTGAATTATAAAGAGATCCTAATTCGAGATCTATCATATACATTACTTTTCACTCACTACTCATTTACTTGATGCAGTTACTTTCGCTACATACAATAGAATCAAAGAGATCTCAATTCATAATTTATCATATGCAATTCTCACTGGAGATTTACTAATATTTACTAAATGTACAAATCAAATCAAATGTGTACAATTCAAATCGAATTCAAATCAAATCTTGTGTACAATTCAAATCGAATCTGTATTAAGTGCACAATCCGAATCCACCCCATTATTATTAAGTGCACAACTCAAATGAAATCTGAATCCGCCCCATTATTATTAAGTGCACAACTCAAATCAAATCTGTATTAAGTGCACAATCCGAATCGAATCCTGACTAATCCACATGGATTAATTGGAACAAAAACTCGAGAACCGGCTAGTCTTTCAAAAATAAAATAAACAAAAAAAGATGTGCATTAAATTTGAGAAGTGAAATTCATTTGTTCCAAGAGCCTTATCATTGGCTCGTAGGCCTCAATTATTAAATTGTTCACAAGTTCGGTCGTCTCATCGAATTTATTCACGAGTTCAGCTCATTATGATTCGTTCAAAAAAAAAAAAAAAAAAGCACAGTAAGGTGAAAATGAGGCTTGTTTACAGAGATACAGTCTAAGCACAGTAACGTCCAATTTTTAAAGCAAAGATTCATTTAAATAGACTCATCATACAAATAATATCAATAAAATACTTACGAGGTCATTTAGTTGTTGTATAATATTCAGTTCAAAATTGTAATGAGCCCATTTTTTTTTTTATATATTTTCTATTTTTTCTTCTTTATAATGAGAAGTAATTCTATTATTCATCTGAATTGAAATAAAAATTTACGTGTTATTGGATTTGCATTGACCATTTTTCTCTCTTTTGTTTAAGGAAAATGCAAACCTTCCAAATCATACCGGATATTTGCTCCAATTTTAAACACCAGAAAATCAGTATATACTCCAGATTAATTAATTGCAGAGTTCCTTCACAACAATACTATTTTCTAAACAATAGAAATACAATTATGTTAATTAACACATTGAACAAAAGCACTAAATTCAAATTAAAAAAAAAGGATTCTTTTTTTTTTAGAATAGTAACATTACACAAAGCATTCTTAATCCATTAATTAGCAGATAAATAAATAAAAACACTTGATAATGGAGCTGGTTTTAAAAAACACAGCTAGAAGTTCCATCTTATTTATATGGACTATATTTTCTAAGATACTAAACTAAACTCCCATCTTAGAGAAGTCCAAAACTCCATATTTATAATATATAATACTCAGCTAGCTAATACCGAGTACCAACATTTTTGTCCCCATGCGTAAGCGAGTCCTTAGCAGCAGAACGATCCTTAACAACAACATCATCTTCATCTTCTTGATGAGCCATTCCAAATGCACTTTTAACTGTATCTGCAGTTTTATGGGCAGCTTCTTTCATTTTCTCCCCAGTTTGCTGCAGAACTCCCTTCGTCTCCTCCTTCCCTTCATATGCTCTCTCTTTCGTTGCTTCTGCTGTTTCTGATGCTCTGTCTCTTGCTTGAGAAGCTTTTTCTGCTGTCTTATCTTTCACTTCTCTTCCCTTTTCTTTCACTGTATCACTCATTCTGTTCCCTTTCTCCTAAACAACACTCAACAAATTAAGTCAGTATAAATGCTTAAAACTATATATACTCGTATACAACTTTGATTAATTCGTCAAACTTAATTACGTACCTCAGCTCGGCCTGCATACTCACCGGCCCTGAATTCCTCACCGGCTGTGCGACCCTGCCCATGACTTGCCATTTTCTTCAAGTTGATTGATATCTTAAACTTTTCCTCTTCTTATAATAATAATAATGCGAATTTCCTTTTTTTTCTGCTGGTGAAGTTGAAGGTGTTACCTTCCACCTTATTTATAAGCACGTAAACTTTATTATGCTAATGACACGTGTCGTTGTTTTGACACGTGTGAGAAACGTGTCAAACTCTGTCCAATCCTGTGTCGGCTAGTTATTAATGGAAGACAATGCCTATGACAGACTGCCACGTAGTAACCCTTGAGCAGATGGACACCCGTCAATTCCCAATGGATTTCTGGCATGTCACGCTCATAATACGAAGCTTTCAATCAGAAGCGCATCAACTAGTATTTTTGTTGGATATGTAATCTTAAGACACTAAATATAGGAATGGCTAATGATATGATGGGAAAGAAGATGCATATAAAATTATAAATGTGTGCAATTGTGAAAGGCCTCCATCACCTTTCAATCATTATCATTTTAAAATAAATAAAATATTCTGTGATGACATCTTAAATATTATAATTTTTCTGTCCATGATTTATGAATGAAGGATTCAAAATTTAATTTATGAAAGTACTTTAAGAAATATTAAATTTTATGAAAAAATATTTAAATATGTTAAATGAGCAATAGTTTTGTTTATTGTGTTTTTCTATAGATAGATTATATAGTTTAAATAAACACTATAAATCATATAAAATGAGTGATATTTGCCGTGAATTGTTTAATAGAAACATTTACCTTAAAAATCTGCGTCAGATTAATAATAGAACGTAGATTGAAGGAAACCAACTCATGACTTTTCCTACAGTCTAAATGAAAGAAAAACATTAGATTTGGAAGCTTTTTAGCCTGATTTACTTGGTACACAAATCTTCTTTTGCCCAAAATTATCTTGTCAAAAAAGCATACTTTGTTGATGTTTTTAAGCAGAACATGGAGGTTTCTTCTTCCCGACCTACTTCACGAACAAATCCATTGTATTTGATCCACTAGTCTTGTTATTAGGTTATCAATATGTTATTTCTATTACTTCCTCTCCTTCTTTTGGAAAGTTGAAACTTGCGGAATAGCAAGCGTGCATGAAATCACACGATAATTATATTGATAGCGGTTACTGATTACTCAACTTGACTTTTTATAAAAAATTATTTGTTTATAGTTATGAAAAAATCATTTGTTTAT
Organism: Croton setiger; assembly: GCA_948099555.1. Classification (NCBI taxonomy): domain Eukaryota; kingdom Viridiplantae; phylum Streptophyta; class Magnoliopsida; order Malpighiales; family Euphorbiaceae; genus Croton; species Croton setiger. The sequence goes on from CANUEY010636398.1 coordinate 10,043, forward strand.
AATTTTAAAAGGTTTTGAATATCAATGAAATTATGGTATCTTTAATGAAAAAATATATATTAGGAGCAGCAGGTCATAAAATCAAAATTAAATTTGATTCTTCATAACTAAAACAAAAAATAAAAAAAGAAAATACTAACAAATAAAACTTTTTTTTTATTGAATAAACAAATTTTTTAAAAGAAAAATAAAAAAAAAGTTAGTTGAGATTCTCAAGCATACACAATAATTATTATTAATATTTTATTATTATATAATTATTTAAATTATTTATAATATGCGAATAATTTCACCCCAAGGTTTTTTTTTTAATATAATTTTACCCCAAGTTAAACGAAAAATTTCTACAGATCATTTACAAAGAAGGTGTTAAAATTTTAAATGCATATAAGTTATGAGAACTTAATAAATTATTATTATTTTTTTAAAATTTGGCGTATGCGAACTTGGTAGTTTTAAATTTTAGTATTTTAGATTTAGCGTTCAGAGTTCGCATAATACGCGAACTCTTGTCAGATGTACACATTTTAATTTTTAATAATTTTTTTTCCACTTTAATAATTTTAAAACTATGTTTGAAAATCACCCAAATTTCTACGTAGACTGACACAAGCTTTGCAACTCTATTCTTTAGATGCATCGTAGTGAGAGTGAATTTGGGTTTTGATGTGATCATCAAACTAAGGAACAAGATCCACTTACTGATACATCATCAACAACTGCTTACCGCACGGGATTATATCTCCCTCCGAATTCCCCCTCCCTCTGTCCGGAAAAACCCACAGACAGAAACCTCAAAGATCTCGAATTCGAAGCACATCCCTAATTTTAATTTATTATCACTTCCAATTTTGTGTCGCAATTAGACAGACCCAGTATGTCTCTAACTAGCGTCAAAATGTCTGAAGATGTTTGGTTAACATGCCTTACCCATGCACTATCTACGGAAACTGAGGAGATTATGGGCCTGCTTCTTGGTGATATTGAGGTTTGATTTATTTATTCTCGTTTTTCAATTCAATCGCCAAGTTCTTATCTTTTACTTCTATTTTAATGGATTCTGTCATCTATTGTTCTTTATCATGTATTTTTTTATTCTTCTTAGGTATCCCTTTCTTTAGAAATTGTGGGGTTTTGAGGTATAAATTCGAATGGGTGGGTTAGATACATTCCAATTTGGTAGCGTTCACTTTTGATTTTGTGGGTTTTAATTTCGTATTGTAGTTTGTTTTTTAGATTGAATAGGAAATTTGGAGGTTGCAATGTGGGATGTGCACTTTTCTACGCTGTGTTATGCGTTTCTGCAATTGAAGGAAGTATCATAGAATTGCTCCGCTTAGGACTAATTGAATTGAATGAACCTAATACTGATTTGTCATATCATCCCTTTTCTTCCTAGAATTAGCTGAGTCAGGTGAAATTAACAGAGTTTAGTTTGCATTTCCAGTTCTGTTCTGGATGGTCGACAGCCTGTCCTTTATGAAGATTGAAGTATAATTCTGATGACATTTTAACATATTGGCTTTTGTGTTTTGTTGTCTAAATTAAAATCCATATTGAAGCATCTAAATATCAAGAGGATTTGATTCTTGCAGATTTTCTGCTTGAGCTGTTTAATATCATTTTATTTTTGTAATTTTTTTCTTTATGTGTATGCAAGGTTGTTCTTTTTGAGCTATAAATTATTTTCTTTTTTGTAAATTTTTGTTTCTATTGAGCTATTTGATTCTAGCTGGTAACCCTCCCTAATAAATGTGTCTTCAAGTGGTCATATTGAAAAAAAAGGAAAAAAGATAGGTTGTTCTTTCATATTGAAGATTGTATAATTGGTGCTATAATTTGTTGTTATAGTTCGCACTTGAAAGGTAAATCTTTTAGCATATATCAAACTCTATTTGCTGACAACTTGTCTTTGTAAGTCTTCAATATGACTTGAAAAAATCTTGTTTTATAACTTTTGATTATCATTCTCACTTAAAAGGTGAGTCTTTTAGAATACACTAAACTCAATAATACTTGTTTTCTTTAGAGTCGTTTTTCTATATAACTGGAATGAGCAACTACATCAACACTTGTGAAAGTCTCTTCTAGAGTATAAATAAGTTTCGCTTATTCAAGCATACATAGCCATGGAAAACCACATCTTTTGAATTATTTTTCATGCCTGCTTTTGTGGTTGTGTACTCTTTATATTCCTGTATTTCAATTCAAACTAAAAAAAAAAAGAAGCAGAAGCATCAAATATGCTTAAAATAACAAGTCTCTACCTAGATTATACCATAAATGCTTTATGTTATGGGAGTGAAATGTTCATCATGCAGTCCTTTTTTTTTTTATATACTAATTCATCTGTCCTGTTCTATCTTTGTATATGGTATAACTCATTCATTCAGTATAGTTCTTGGAGGGAAATTTCATAATTCATAATGACGGTTTTGGTTCAGTACTCAAAAAATGGGAGCGTTACTGCACTTATCTGGGGAGCTTCACCTCAGTCAAGATCTGATCGGCGAAAGGACCGTGTAGAGACAAATCCTGAACAGTTGGCTGCTGCATCAGCTCAGGCTGAGATATCCTTAACTCTTTCTCGTGCATCTGCATTTTTCTAATAAAAAAAGTAAAAAAAAAAAAGTGAAGGTTTGTTACACTTTTAGTCCCATTGTTTCAAATTTAGCATAATGACTTTCCAACATTCCTTGCATGATATAATGTATATACAAAAACAACTTGGTCATGATAAAAGGTCTTGGTTACTATGTCATCTTTAACTATATAACACAGGATGACAGCATCAACAGGACGAACTACAAGGGTAATTGGATGGTATCATTCACATCCTCATATTACTGTTTTACCTTCTCACGTTGGTAAGTTATAGGATGATCAATCAATTTAATGATTGGATTTTGTTCTTTTTTCTTTTTTTTTTCAAACCTTTGGAACTTAACCTGCCCCAACTAGTTTGGGACTAAGGCTTGGTTGTTGTTGTAAATCTTTGGTACTTGTCAAAATCAATGGATTTAGACTTAGGTTGTCCACATGCAAAGTTTATCTTATTGGTATTTGATATCAAATCTATGTTAGTTTTTGTGAAGGATTTGTTCAATGAAATGGAAAATTTAGCAAAATATCGTCTCCCATGTGGGTTTCAAAACCATAAAAATAAGAAATTTTGGTCCATGGGGGATTTTGAACAATCCATGGACATTTTCTCCTCTTTAGAATTTCCATGGATTCTGCAAAATCCCTCATACCCAATGTTAATAAGTTGATTTTTGTTCTCCTGATCAATGTGTTTTTTCATGATAAATTAATTTTCTATAAAACCGTTCCCTGATATTGTGTGTTGACTAGTTGACAATTTTGTTACATGTTACAAATTAGTTAGAAATTTGATGCAACCGCTTTCTCCTGCCTTTTGGCTTCTGCAGATGTTCGGACTCAGGCAATGTATCAACTTCTAGATCCTGGGTTTATCGGTCTGATATTTTCCTGTTTCAGTGAAGATGTAAATAAGGTCTGCATTTGATGCATTGTATATAGGGTATTGCCTGCCAAAAAAAATGTTTCCATCATGGCCAAAATGGAACTTGTTATGGTTAATTTCAGGTTGGGAGAATCCAAGTCATTGCTTTCCAGTCCTCGGATGGGAAGCAGAGTAACATATCGAGACCTGTTCAAGTACCTGTTGTAGATAAAAGTTACATCGATGTGGAATCATCTTTAAGTTCCTCAGAAAATACATCTGCAAAATTTGGATCTGCAAGGGTGGAGAGCCCTGAACTAGACACTGGTGATTCAAGAACAGTGGCAGGATCAAGTAAAGTATGGATTTTGATTCACAAATTTGTTTCTATCATAGGATTGTGCCTATTTCCTCGTGAATTTATCTTGTGGTTGGACTTTTGTGGAAGTAAAATAAAAACTTGAACATGATCATTTACCTTCATTTTTTATGGTTTAATCAATAAAACATGCATGTGTACAATGACGGGTAGTATTGGCTTCGCTTAATGGTAGATCCATCCTTTTATAGGTAGCCACTATCATGTTCCTTCCTCTTTCTAATCTGTGTGATCAGTTTAATTCTAACTTCCTTGTTCTCTCCTCTCCCTGAAATGTAAGTTTCAGAGAGGTGACACATTGCTCTACCACTTCTCTTCCATTGCATGGGATTTGGCTAATGTGAATGTTTACTTGTCTTCTTTGGAAATATATCAACGATTCTGTTATCTGTCTGTTTCAGTTTGCTCTGGTAAGTCAAAAATTTTGACTGAGTAGAATAAATCTTCCATAATGGAACTCAGGTTAGTCCACACTATTTGTGGTTTATAGCAAATATATCCTAGAAGTGCAACTGAGTCAGATTATGAAAGATAAAGTCCCGGATTTTGTATGTTGCTTATTATCAGTTATTTTCTTGTATTAAAATTGGAATTGGCTTCTAGTAAGCATCTTAAATTGTTCAATTCTGGGATCTCACCACTGTCAGCATGTGACTAAGTGAATGTTGTCCAGAGTTGTGCTGCCTATCACTTGTTGGTTCTAATTTTATTTTAAATAGCATGAAATCAAAGAGAAAAGAAAGGAAAAAAAGGAGTAAGAAGACGGAGAAAGAGAGTGAGGGAAATCGTAATCTGGTCAAGATGCATTGACCTAGTAGGTTTTATTTGTCTAGTATTGGGTTTTGTCAGTTTGATACTAATTGGAAGCTGGAGCTACAACATATGATTTTCTATTTATATGCTTGAAGTCAGTGATGTATCTCTCTTTAGAAAAGCCTTTCCCAATTTGCATATTCAATCACTTTCAAACCTCCACACAAATTAGTTCTCTTTTCCAATGTGCTTTTGATTTATCAGGATTTCCATTTACCACATGTTTATCCTTCATATCTTAAGGTGATACCCTTTCCACTTTATTAGTACATCCTTTGATTGCTACATATATGATTACCAGGGTGGGGCAAGATCTTTGGAACTGGGTGATTTCTTTGCAAATGCTAATGCCAATTATATTGGGAAAGAGAGAACTGGAAGCAGCTATCCTACTGGTAATTCAGAAAATTCAATTGTTGATATAGATCCCATGGATATGTCAGAAAGTATGCAAGAAGCTATGCACCGCTCGAATTTAGACATGAGGTATGCTAATACTTGTCTTCTACATTCTTCTGAGTCAGTTACACCATCTGCAATTAGCCAATTACTCTGTGTTTCATGTCATGTGCATACTATATATATATATATATATATATATATATATATATATATATGTTTGCTTGTGGGGATGATTATCATTTTCTGCCAACAGCGGTGCAGAGTACGTTAGAAAAGAAATTCCTCTTTATGTTTTGCCCACATGTTCTCTGCTTAAGCTTGATTCACCTCTGGTGTCATTTACGGATTTGCAACGTGTATTGTATGAGGAGGAGCGAGGAGCATACAACCAAGCTATCTTGCAAAATATGAGGTCATCCTGAATTTTTATATTATGACTACTGTTTATTGACATTTATTTTCATTTTTTATGGTACATTTTTCTTGTTTACTCACTGTTGTCTAATTTGCTTTAATTGTACATAGGGATGGGAAAGTACATCCTCTTACCTTCGTACATCACACAGCAACATATCAAGCTTCCATTTGCAAATTGATTGAATATTGGTTAGAAATAGTGAGCCTACTCTTTAAGTTTTTTGTTTCTTTTTGTTCTTTTTCCCCAGTTTATTTCCAGCCCATACTTACTACTAAAAAATTTGCAGTTTAAGTCCAGCCATAAATGCACTTCAAGATCGCTTGAGAGAGAATGAAATTCGGGTATAGAGTGAAATTAAATTTGTATTTGATACAGTGGTTCTTATGATTATTGGTCTTTTTTTTTTTCTCCTTCAAGGGGACATTGTATGGTGCGTGTGTTAATTCTTTAGATGGTGCATGTGTTAATTCTTTAGCTTGCAGTTGGGAAGCTATTGTTTAAGCCTTAAGCAGCCTCATGCAAACTTATGTTAGGACTGTATCTGGAGTTCTTATTCCAGGTTCCTGCTTTCTGATGAGAAGCGTGCCATTGACTGTGATTTTTTTAATACTTGAGAATTTATGTTGGATGTATATGAACTTGATACGGCAACTGACTTTTTGTATGTAGTTTCCAACCTCCTAATAATTTACTACATGTAATTTTATATATGGAGTGTGTTGGTCATCTATTTGGTCTAAATTTTCATTTTTCTTATTATTTTCTGACTGAACTATTTTCATTGAAACAGTTAGCATTGCTAAGCGATGAAGCTAAAATGTTGGAGACTGAAACTTTCAGTGGGACTGAGCCAGCTTCCAGATCTCCCCGTCATGTTCCATCTCACAGTCTCCGGGCAAGCGCATTTTCTGGTCAGAGGGACTTGGAATCTCATAGTCATAGTCATAGTCCAAGGACTCTTTCTGGGGCTAGTAGCCGAACCAGATCAGGATCATAATGCAGCTCCAAATTAAGCCTTTTTTGCATTTCGTAAGTGTTATGTCCACATTTGCATTTGTTGCTCTACTTTTCACTTTAGGCGTCTCTGTCTTATGAATATTTGCTCGAACCTATAAAAATTCAGATATGCAATTCTTTTAGGTTAAATTGCTCTCTAAGGAGTCTGCACGAGAAAGTTCTGCAGCAGCTCCTGGTATCCCAGGTCAGTAGAGAAGAGTTGTAATTGCAACGTGGATGATTTTCTTGCTGTGCATTTATGACCTCTTTTGGGAAGGAGCTGTAGAGGATATGCAGTGTGTGTGGGTTTATAGCATGCAGAATGTATATACTGCATTTTATGTTTTAGAAAATTCTGTATTGTAACAGTGGGTTTTGTGATGCATGAAATTCTATCATCTGACTGATTTACTTGGTGGGTTCTTAATGTTATTATCCCCATTCATGTAGTCTACCTTTATATTCTTAATGAAATGCTGTGCATTAATTTATTAAATGTTTAAAAAGAATAATTAAAATGGTTGATCGCCATTTTCCGGACGGGTCTGCTGCCGTCGCTATGTAAACTTGCAAGGATCTTATATTCAACTATTTCTTTAAAAATTGTAAAAAAAAAAAAAAGAAAAAAACAAATAGAATTCCTTAAAAAGAGAATAGAATCTTAGGAGCTAAGAGAAATCTTGTTATCATTGCAAGTAGAGATATCTATCTATAACTTTATAATAAAGATTTTTAACTAATTAAATACAAATTTTCTACCACCAACGCTTTTCTGGGCATTTTACACAGCTTAAAATTTAGATAGGTCCATGGATATGAACATTTTTTGCTTATTTAGATAGAATGGTGAATTAGCCTCAAAAGCTCACCAAATAAAGAAAATACGAGCGGATAATGTTAGCCTTGAGTGAGGCTGTTAGATAAATGAGATCTCTTATGTGTTGGATAATATTGCGTGGGGACATTAAGGATAACCATCCACGTGCTAACAGTGTAATTAAATTTATAGTCTCCCTGAAAATGCAGAATGATCAACAGGCCATAGGTCTCGATATGATTTTTATTTTTATTAGTTAAATTAGATTAACAGTAAACGGAAAATTGGGTTTATCTAACCCCGGTTTAGCTAGTAGAAAAAGAGGTTTTGACAAAAAATTTGGTTGATTTTTGGTCAAACCCAAAAAATTTCCTTATATAAACCAATTATTATTGATTCAATTCAATTTTGATAAACATAACTAGAAAATATTCTGTTTTGTACAGTTTTAGTTTGATCTACACCTATCCAAATGGGTTTGTTTGGTTTAAATCAACCGAACCGATCATGCTTATTAAAAACCAATCACGATCTTTCAAAATCAATGTTCCACGATTGAAGTGGACAAAGTAGGCTCGCAGTTATTGGAATTGGTTTGGTTGCTGGATTTGTATTCCTTCAAGTAGTGATAGTTTATCCTCTTTTGAGGTCAAACAAGATTAAGCAAAGGAAGGGAAATAAAGTTAAAGCATTAATGCATGTTTTTCCTTTTTGTGATTTAGGCTAAAATATAACACATGCGCACACAATAACACAATTTGGAAAAGAAAGGTGGTCGTGGTCATATGCATGGGTGTGATTCCCAATAAGAGAATCGAATCAGCACCACTTGTTTTGTTTTGGCTCTTCTTTACAGTTTGCCCCCCTTTACCCTTCTCCAAGAGAATGGAAACCATACCAGACCCAGACCCAGACCCTGATCCTCACCCGACCCTCTTCTTTTATGGGTATCATTAAATTAAAGAAAGAAAAGAGAGAAGAGAGCAGCCGCAGGCAGAAAAGGAAAAACAAAAGAAAAAGTTGGTCAAAATCAATACCTCGAAGACTTGTTATTCCATCATTAATTTCCACCTTCATACTCTCTTTAATTTCTTTCTTTCTTTATTGAAACTCTCCATTTTGCCTTTCTCTTTTTCTTTTTCTTGTTTTAAACACAAGCACCTGCGGACGTACGTACGTACTCTTCCTATTTTCGTATTAATACGCGCTTACATGTATTTTTAAAAAATAAATAAATACCCATCTAGTATATAAATTTTTTTAGTACGGTTTTAACATAAAGAAATGAAAATGGAATTTGTAATAGTAAGATGAATATAAAAAGCAGTGTTATTGGAGGGGGAAACAAAGTAAGGAAGGAATAAAATGGAATATTCAATTATTAATTATTGTAAAGCAAGTACATTTTTACTACCAATAAGCATTTGCTTTCACTGTGCTGATTCTCAAAGTATACAATTGATAGAGACATTAGCTAGTAAACCTATTATTCACCTTGCCAGATTATTGAGCTCACAAGTGGGCCTTAATGCTTTCAATTCAGCTTTCTTCTTACATTTTCTCATTTTTTTAATATCAATTCAAAAGTGTACGAATATCTCTTAACTAAATCGTATCGTAGCTTCAATTCTTAAATTGTTGAATATGAATGATGAATATTCAAACCCTTAATCAGTATTTAAGAAGTAAGAATGCCGAATCACTAATTTGAAGCTTAATTTGAATTGATTTGAACGTGTATAGTTAAAGCAATAGGAGGAGGAGGAGGAGGAGATTTGAGGGACCCAGGTGAGAAGAGAATATGGTCAAAGGAACTTTGAGGCTGGGGGAGAAGAGATATTTTGTGGTGACAAAATCTGGTGTTTGCTTTAATGTTTTGTTTGGGAGTAATTGAATTGAATGCGACCACCTAAAGCCTAAAGCTTCACTTTGCTTCCACTTATAACTTCAGTTTTGACTGGTAACTGCATGTGCATGCATGCAATTTCTTGATTTGACCTTTTTTTTCTTCTAATATATGTTTATAAGAATAACAACATCTACACTTATTTTCTCATGACAAAAATCATTTTCAAAGTTAGAACCACACCATGCCATAACTTAACAATTAGTTGGCCTACCAATAAACCCCTTAAGCAATTTGTAAGCGGCCTTATAATAGATTTTTTTTTAGTACTCCAATCCAGATTAGTCGAAATTTATAGTTGAGTGTATAAAATCTAAATAAAATTTCTGAATATCTTAATCAAGATTTTAAATTAGAATTTTATCTGTAAAATATTTAATTTCAGAATAATCCCACAACTTGTAAAGTCATATAAATTTTCAATGTATATTAGAAATTTGAACCAAATTTCAGATTGGAATTAATAGCATAAGGTATATTAAGTCTGAAATCATGATTTAAAATTAATTAACAAGATTGATCTTGGATTGATACAAAACTTTTAAAAGGCAAGACAATAAGGAGTAAAGAAAAGCAAAATGATATGAGGATGTTTCAAATTAATTGATTGATTATCTCAAAATTTCAAACCCTAATTAAAAGAAGTGAAATTGTTCAAAACTTGGAATCAAAGCAGCATCAGCATCAGCAGCAGCAGCTGGAATAATATTTCCTTTATCTCTTTTCCAACTTTATTAGTATTTTTGATTTTGATTAATATTATTTGATCCCATTAATCAAGGTTTTGCTTGAAAAAAACAAAAAAGTTAAAAATATGACTTGGCCCCTCCATCCATTTATTCTCCTCCTCCTCCCTTTTTCTTCTCCATATATATATATTCACCTTCCCTTCCCATTTTCCTAACTCAAACCCACCATTTCCTTCTTATTATTATTTCACCTTCTACACCCTCTTTTAATTTTCTTCTCCGCTTTCAAATTAAGGTATATATTCATATACCTTAATTCTTCGTATATATATAACTTGTTTTTCATAAATTTTTGTTGAAAGGATTATTTTTTTAATATTTATTAGATATTAATTTTGTAGTAAGATGGCTTTTTTAATTATTTAAGTTAAAGCTTTATATATGCATTATCAAGTTATTGAAATTTGAGTCATATTTTTTTTATTAATATAGAGTAGACTACTAATTTGAGTCACATATTATAATTTGTCTATTTTGATTTTATTATTTTTTAGTAGTTAATTCTATCAATTGACAACATTTTGTAGTATTTTATAATTTTATATATATATATAAAAAAAAAAAAAACAATTTTGCGCACTAAATTAGGTCTCTTTCTTTTCTTGTTGTAGTAGTTTGGCATGAATTTTAAAATACCAGTTGGCAAAAGATTGTTGGAATTTTAGTTTCAACGCCAAAAATGTGATTATAACAGAAAAAAAAAAATGGTATTAATTAATTAACTAATAATGTGTTTGCAGAGAAATTAAGAGAAAATGAGTAGGCCAGGAGACTGGAACTGCAGGTCATGCCAGCACCTCAACTTTCAAAGACGCGACTCATGCCAGCGCTGTGGAGACTCAAGGTCTGGAGGCTGTGACTTCGGCGGTTTCGGTGGCCGAGGCGGCGGCGGTTCATCCTTCGCTTTCATTACTGGCTCCGATGTCCGTCCCGGCGATTGGTACTGCACCGCCGGTAATTGTGGAGCCCACAACTTTGCTAGCCGTTCTAGTTGCTTCAAATGCGGTGTTTACAAGGATGATTCTGTCTCTGCTGGCGGCTTTGATTCTGACATTCCTCGCTCTAGAGGCTTTGGCGGCGGCAGCAACCGCTCCGGCTGGAAATCCGGCGATTGGATTTGCACCAGGTATCTTCTGTCATACTTTTAATTGATGCCATAATTAAATTAAAAATAATTATTTTAGAGTAATTTTGTATTTGAATTAATATGATTGTAGGTGGGGATGCAATGAACATAACTTTGCAAGCAGAATGGAGTGTTTCAAATGCAGTGCCCCAAGGGAATTCAGTAACAGAACTTCATACTAGAATTGTTTTCTGGGTATATATAATTTATTTAGCGAGTATTTAATTTTTTTTTAATATTCCAATTAATTAATTAATAATTATTTCAGGTACCAGCAGCGACGAAGAGAGAAGATATGATGAATTAAAGAATATAATCAGTAGTTTTATTTAAATTATAATATTTCTTTATTATATTTTTGGGCAGTAGGTGTAATATTAATTGAGAGTGTGAAAAATGGTTTAGAAGCCAATTTTCGCACTCTCTCTAAATATAATCCAATTGGCATTTTGCGAGGCTTCGAAATTGAAGAAAATATAGTGCTTTGATGTTACTGTATAAATAAAATATATTTTGTAGCCAGTTGGGGGAAAGAATCAGAAAAGCCTACTACCCAATATTAAATTTCCCCCCTTTTTTTTATTTATTTTAATTAGAGGCTTTATTTTATTGTATGATGCAATGGTTTTCTTAAAAGAAGATGATTCTTGCTGTTCCTAATATTTTCTTTTTCTATTATTTCAAATGATTGTTATCAACTTCATAATATCACCTTCAAATGTTCAAAAAGTTAAAATTAATTATTCTAATATATTTATGGGTTCCTTGCTAATTAAGCAAATCAATTGAGTGATTAAACTGATTACTAATTACGAGGATAATTAATTATTCTCTCCCAAAACTAATACAAAATTATCAACTAACATTGGATTCTCTTGATTGACCTAAAAAGCAAAAACTAGGGAAATTGTAGTGCCTGTCCTAAGACTTTAAGAAATAGATTCTTGTTTTGCTTTTAAGGTAGCTTTATTTATTTGATTATAATATTATTTTAGAGTTGGTCAAAGTATCCTTAATCCAACTACATATTGCATGAGATTTTACTTAGGGCCCGATGTGTTGGCCTTATAGCATGCACTTAAAGGTCTTTAAGAATATTATCCTAAGAAAAGCATACTATTTATTGTTAAGAAGTGTCAATGCATGTTATAAAGGAAAGACAAATGAATTTGAAAGGTAAATCTTTCCCTCGAAAGTTTTTATTTTCACGGGTAAAAACTTTACTTCTTAAAAGATGATAAAGCAACATAAACTAAGAGGCCACTATATTATGGTAAAACCACCCGACTATTAAATTAAGACTGTATGTGTTTATGTATTGAAACATGTTGCACTAGCATACATAATAAATTAAGTGATTCTGTTGAATTCTGATATTAAAAACTAATGAATTGGTAAAGAGCCACTCCTATTCAGTTTTATCACTTAAAATGTTAATACTCATACAATAACCTTACTAATTTGCATATAATTACTGCTGTTACCATGTTTTTACAATCGATGTGGGTTTTATCCGTCCTTTTGCATGCACTAATATCAAGTAAAGCAAAAAGAATATGAACAATTAATTTGTTATCTATTCCACAATTAAAAAGCACAAATTACTTATTATTGTTTCGGTAGAAAAGTAGAAAATCTATAGTATTTTTTTTTCCAATTATTTCCGTAGGTAAGTCCAATTTTGATTTTATAAGTTTGTTGTTTAATTTAGGAATTCCTTGATTCATGGTTAGTTATGCTTAGTATTACTTATTAGAATATAAATTTGAATTTAATTAATTAATAATTAAAATAGTATTTCTTATTACAATATAATTTAAATTTAATTAATTAATTATTATAAATAATTATAAAAAATATATATTTAACTTCAAAACATAATATTTTAGAGGAACATTGTCATTCCTGTTTTTATATATGTTATAAATTCTAAGTAAAAGATGGACAATATACATGAATAATCAAACTTTATTTAATGTTTGTATCACTCTAGCCATTCCGTTTATATAAAGAAAGGGAGATTTTTTTTTTAAAAAAAAAAAATAAACCTATAAATTGTTTTTAATATCTGTATAGTAGAGTTAATTGGGAAATAACCTTGATTTTCTGGTTTATAGTTTACGTGTTGATATGGTATTTTAAAATTATTATAACAATTTTATTTATTTCTAGTATCCTTAAATAGAAATTTCTCCATGTAAATCAACCTCTAAATTTAAAAATTTTTTGTAAGTAAATGGAACTAAGAGGGAGTAATAAGTAGCATTTAAAAGTTTAAATGAGGGAAGTTTCATAAAAGCACTTGCATTCTTAAAAAATTTTCAATTCATTTTCCCTAATAATGTACTTGAAAATACATAATAGTTTTATTATGATAATAGAATTACAAAATCTATATATTGACTATTTCATAAAACACTCTTATAAAATATTTATTACCAATAGTAAAATTGTTTTTATATGATTATTTACTATAATAATTAATTAAAGTTAAATTATATTCTAATAATAAATACTAT